>OY757905.1:140176968-140211968 GCA_963585895.1 Sepioteuthis lessoniana | reverse complement strand
TCTGATTGTAAGGCCCCAGTTCTGGAGATCTGGGTTGTGTGGAATATCCCTTCATTGCCATTTATTTCATTGTGTTGTGATGCTGACAAAAGAAAGACACCGGGAACACAAAAAGGGTTGAGAGAAAAACATATATTCAAGTAACAGAAACAAGATACAAGTGAACCTGGTTAAACAGTAGTTAGTTGATAGGAAGCTGAGAGTCCAGTGGGGTAGTGACTATCCATCCACTACGCAGATGGTATCACACGTGATTGAGTCACGCTGATTTGGTTAACTCCATCTGACGCTTTCGTTGACGCGTAATTATGGAGGTAGGCTAGTCCATTATGTAGGGAGTACAACACATTACTACTATGACCTTTAGTGATAGTGACTGGTAAGTCTACCTCTACTCGTAAAATAAATCTGTTTAAAGTTTGTTCGTATTCGAGAGTACCGTGTGCAAATCTAAAGAAACAGCTGCCCAAAAAGGGAAAGATAGATGTACAATGAATATTCCTCCCTCAAAAAAACAAAAAAAAAACAAAACTCTTGGCATAACATAACCGTAGTTGTATCCATTTTCATACGGTAAATTTGTAAGACAACATAACACACAAATACTTCATCATCGACGGGGACTGAACCTAAGTATTTCCTTTGAATGTAGGGCACTTGACTCTACTCCTTTGAGCTGAGGGGATAAGTATTGGAATAAATAAATCTCCAGCCATAGCCTGAGAATTGATGTAGCTGTAGGTGATGTTCTTCTCATAATCTCACAGACCCAATCAAACTAAATAAGGGTTGATACCCAACAATTTTTACCCAATTTGTAATTCATCAGCGTTCTAAACAGATCCGTCGCTGTTTAACTTTGACGATTTGATGGAAAGTGTTGCTTGCTTCGAGAATTAGAATTAACTAAGTTTTGTTTAGTCATTTCCTTCCTAGATTGCTTACATAACCATAAAAGTAATTCACTAAGCTTTTCCTTTGATGTGGCACAAGGCCTAACGAATAGCGCATTCATCTAAAAACTGAGTAGGCTCTTCATTTCTTTACATTGGTGATCTGATGGATACCTATGCTTTTATTGTTACTTGACGGTGAATCCTTGATGTTTTCCCTCTTTTGATTTTACTGATACTTTAATTCTTATTTCCTTTTTGTTTTGATTTTCCCCTCATGCAGTCATTTTATAATTATTTTTGATCAATCTTTACGAAGTTGTTCGGTTCTACGGCATATCAACCCTTGTTGGGTTATTAAATTCCGAAGATAATTTTTTGTAAGCAATTGTATGTTGTCATTAACTAATTATTTGTAAAAAGAATTGCTTCAAGCGACTATTCTTAATACAAATAAGTTACATTAAGTTATCTGGTTTCAAGTATTCCTTTTTAATACTAATAACTTTCAAATAAATGTATTTAAACCATACATGACATCCTAATAAATACTACAAGTGAGAGTAGACCTTAGAGTAATGGCAATGAAGGAGTAACTTAACACTCACCAGAGCTTGATAACTGAAGAATCACAACAGGATGCAGTTTAGTTCCTTACTACGTTAGTTTAGTATGGCACAAGGCTAGATCAGTGAAGTTTTTGTGGAGTATGATCATATTATAGTTGATCTGCGTTACGACTTGCTAAACAAAGCCTTACTATCGGAGTTCTCCCTATTTCCTCCCTATTTCTTTATTGTTTTATTTATTTATCTTCTTGCCTATTACATATTCGCTATTTTCAAAACAGAAAACAAATAAATAAATGATCACTATATCATTCTTATAACACATGTCCCTATGGACTGCAGGAAGCTATTTCCTATTTCGTCTAAAGAAAGTAATGCGTTTTCTGCCAGGATATTTTCTTCTTTGTCGTTTTTTTTAACGTTCTATTTTCATTGTTTCCTCTTATGAGTCCCAGGTTCTTTTTTTTTCTGAGTCCAATTTTCTTTCTATTCCCTTCCCAGTCCTGCTTATCAAGGTCTTCATCAGCAACGCTACTCAGAAAGTAAGTCTTCCTACTCTTCCTAACCTATCTCAGTATTCACCCTGACAGCCGAACGCGTGATACATTTCACTTACCGAGAGCTTCTTCCGAGATTTTCCGAAACCCTTGTAAGGGATCTCAGTGACTGTTGAGAATCTCTGGGGGGCTTCTGACTGTCAAACGACAACGATAGAAAAAAAAAATTAAATCATTTTTTCATTTTTTTCCTTCTTCTTTTTCTCCCGCCATTATATCACGACTCTCTGAACAAAAGAGACTAGTGGCGTCATATTTGTTTTTTATTGTCTATTTCGTCTTGGGTTTTGTTTTCATTTCTTCTGTTATCAAAATCTCTATCTTGATTCTCTCCTTAAATAGCAGTCTGCCCATCGAGTTATTCATTTGATTTTGAATTAAATAGAAATTATTGTAATACACCAGGTTTTTTCCTCTGATCTAATCAATTCAATACGACTTTGACGGTGAACAAATATGTGCGAGCGAAGTGAATGTAATTTTGAAGCAAGTGTATCCATGAAATCTAGTAGAAATTTACATATGTATTTGTGTATATTTATATATGGAGGCCAATATTATTATCGATATTTGTATCTTTTCGGGGAGTCTACTATAATCATTTTCTCGGTTTGCTGAGATGATTGAAGTCGTCATCGAATATTTCCAATTTTTACCATTATTCTTTGTTCGAAGCCTGTTAAGTAACCAGTTTCAAATGTCGACTTTAAAACCTTTCTATTACCAAACTCACCAACTGTCAAATGCTGTAATCGAAAATATGATTATTTAGTTGACCAAAGTTAATTACTCTACAGCACAAACACGGTATATATATATATATATATATATATGGCATATGGCTCTATGGCATATCAACTTTTGTAGGTTATTTAACGCCAAATCCATTTTTATACAAATAGTTCTATTTCAAACAATTCAGTTTAGGATAAGTAAGCAGTTTAAATTTAAGTACAGTTTAATTCTGAAAAACATTTCTATGTCAAGCAGTTCTCGTAATTCAGCTAATTCAGTTCAGTATAAGTACGGATTTTGTTTACACACAGTTTAATGTCCAGTTCTATATTAAACAAAATTAGTTTAGTGTAAGTACACCATCAGATTGTTTAGTGTTATATCCAAGGCACTCGTTGGTGGTAGTGGTGGTCTTACCCCTCTGCAGAGGTGTAATCAGTGTATTCTACAGCCTCAGCGGACTGGGCAATACACAGAGTTAAATGTCAAAACAGTTTTATTTCAGATAATTCAGTTTAGCAGAATTACACATTATACACGACAGAACAGTTCTATTTCGAGCAATTCTGTTTAGCATAAGTACACAGTTTAAACGCAAAAATCAGTATTATGAAGGAAGCACAGTTTAGTTCTATTTAACCCATAGATCGGACCCTTATCAGGTACTACCACTCCGGGTCAGAGTGGACCCGGGAGCGATGGCAATAAAGGGGTACGCCGCATTCCCCAAAAATCCAGCATTACTGGAACCTCACCATCAGATTGTTTAGTGTCATATCCAGGACCCTCTCCAGAGGTGCAGTCGGTGTATTCTACAGCTCCAGCCGACTGGACAAGAGCTAGTATGATTTCGTTGGATTTAATTCAACAAAGATGACCTCTTTTATACTCTTTTTGGAGGCTCTTCACTTGTATGCGTTTGACATATTAAGTCACGTTGATGAATCACAGACCAAATTACGAAGTAAATATTCACTTTCTTGGTGGCATTTTTGCTACAAATTGAATAGCAAAATTAAATGAACAAAATCAGTCGATGATCGATAACGTAAACTTCACAAGATGAGAGTTTTTATCCCGTTTTATTGCATTCATATATTGTTTTGCCTTTTTGTGAATTGCGTACTGTAAATATTTTACTGAAAAAAAAAAAAAACGCTTTTATAGATAAATTAAAATTATTCAACGACAAATAAAATCATCATCTGAATTCCTTGTTTTTTCATATTCGTGCGTTTACATTCACACACACCCCACGTACATATATATATATTATCATCTTGTCATATAATTCAAATTAACGATATTAAATAATAGGTTCATGAATAAATTTTTGTACAATGACTTTGTACGTGAATTTCACGTTCAGTGTTCTGACCTCTCATTTTGTCAATTAATTCACATCTTATATCACTGAATTAACGGTTCGTCAGTGAGATCGTTCATATTGTCGAGAAAGTCGTATATGTGTATGTGTATGTGCGTATGTTCGTCACCCCAGTGGGTTGAGCACTCTTGTAAGGAAATTTTCCGGCTGCCACATAAGCTGAAATATAATAATCTTCCTCATAAATTGAGCTCTCTTGGTGGCCGATAGCGTATATGTAAAAAGATATACGTAAAAGTTTCCTCCACTAACGTTGAATCTGACAATGGTTCTGGGGAAAGTTATCTTACTGACTTTGCGTCAGTAGGGTTTCGATAAAGTTGGTTACTTAGTCGAGGGTGACCCGAAGGCTCCCTTTTCAAAAGCTACAACATAGAGGTTTTGGGGAGGGCGCTACTCCATTCCATGGATTGCACCACTTTGCCCTTGATCTTCCCCTTATAATGCTGAATGTTAAGCAAGGCGGAATCAAGTACTATTTTTAAGTGTTTGGTATGACTCGACTTGGAATTGAACTCTGGTCTCCTGGACCATTGGCGAACACTCTACTCATTAGGCTAATGGCCCGGTCCTCACTTAAGTGTTTTGCTACAACGAAACAGATTGTCGGTGAAAATATGTTTATATATATATATATATATATATATATTGGGGCCTTGAACCACCCTATAATTCAAGTGGTTAGAGTGTTTACAAATGACCCGGGAGGCCGGGGTTTAATCCCTGGTGAGGTCATACCAAAGATTTAAAAATAGTACTTGATGTCTCCTTGCTTAACACTCAGCATTATGTGGTAGGGATCAAAGGTAAAGTGGAGTAATCAAGGGAAACGAACGCGGCCTCCCCCAATGAAAAGGAAGCCTTCGGGTCATCCTCGACTACGGTCGCCAACTTTACTTACTTTGCTTTAAATATATTGACACCTATATTCATATTTAGACAAATCTAAATTTCATTTCAATATTCTCCCTATTATTTTATTAACCTGTTAAATGATTTTCGTCCATGACACGAGTGGTTTCGTATCTAATCGAAACGTCTGAGATCTGTTCCTAGTTGTTAGCAGAGTCCTTTGTCCACCACAATTAATACATTAGTTTTTCTGAAGTTGACCAAACAGTTATTTAATGGAATAACCAGTTAGATAATGTAAAGTCACTTCCAAGGACAACAGAACATCCTTTTCTACTCTGAAAATGAATATTACGGTTGCACGAACTGACCGACCTCATTTTCTATCCAATTTAGAATTATCCCTCAGTCGTAAAACAGATTGTCATTTTAAGTTACAATTCTGCTACGGCTTACTGACCATACAAAATGCTTGAGTCCTTTACTCACTGACCATGCAGCAAATAAACTAAATGACTACTTGATTCATGGACAGTTCTTTTATCTGATTAAAAACTGGATTTCTTTTAGTAAATGACTGATCATTACGACTGGTTATTGATATTCCTATCACTCAGCGCTTTGACTTGGCTGAATATCGAGTCATTTTCTCGACCTTTATCAATTATTGAATTGATTATCGTTGCATGTGTTCAGCCTTGTGTTGCGTTAAACCTCATTCTTGTAACTAACACTGACGTTCACATTTTTGGTTTTTTCCTTTGCTTATAACACGCTTGTGTATATTTGAACAGACTTCGACAAACTCGAAAAGACTAATATATCATCATCATCATCCTCTTCATCTTTAAGTCGTGCTAATAGCATAGAATCCCTTGACTATCTCCCTCCATCCGTTCTAATCGTCAATCGCTTCTAGAAGGTTTTCTAGACTCCATCAAGTGTCCCCACATAGCTGATTTATGTTAGTCTTTGCTGGTTGGCCTACAATGTTGTGTGCATGTGTAGGAATCCATTTGAGAACACTTATGAGTTCGCATTTACTTCTATTGCAGTGGTTTGAGTGTTTTGTTCGTATTATTTGGATAGTTTGTGAGATTGGAGCAAAGTTTCAAGCAGCATCCCACGAAATAAAAGTTTTGTCGGATGCTAAACCAGGGATTTGTTTAAAATAATTAGATATTATTGTCAATTATCGTAGAAATAAATAGTTTCTGGCTGGACTTGTGTCTCGTAGCCGTAAGAGAGAGAGAGAGAGAGAGACGATGATAAAGCTCACAAAGAAGGAGATGATAAAGCTCACAAAGACGATAAAGCTTGGAAAGAAGGAGAGGGAGAGAGATAGAGGCAAGATGATAAAGGTCGCTAAGAGAGAGAGAGAGAGACAGACAGACAGAGACAGAGAGAGAAAGGTTACGTGAACAATAATAGAAAATCGAATAGGAATGTGACGGAAGGTAACCCCGAAATCCAGGCCATGATAGCAGCAGGCAAAGCGCCCAACCTAGAAATAGAATGTATGAGTAGCAATCGGCCTGATGAGCGGCGTTTGGCTGAAAAAAAAAATAAAAGGGAAGTTGTTAAAATGGGTGCAGAATAGAAAACATAAAAAAAAGTCAGTTCCAAACCGACCGCGAAGATGTGAAGACGAGCCAAAAAATCAGCACCCATTTTGTGTGAATTCCGCGACGAAGCCAGCCCACACCAGCGCACTAAAGCAGATGGTTGTGAAGAAGGATTAATGCTGAAAGAAGAATGAACCTCAGGCGTTCTCTTTGAAAATGCAGGGAAGGAAATGCAACAGACATGAGCACCTCGGAGAACTACAACAGAAAACAACTGCGGCGGGAAACAATAACAAGGTCTGTGACGTCTCTCACATTTCGCGACGGTTTATTTTCTTTCTCGGTCTAAAGCAACTGACGCATTTTATATTCTTTTTCACACTTTTCGACGACCACTATGAAAGGGTTGTTGCAAATAAACATTCGCATCAAGCGAACCAGCCGATGGTGTTTTGTGTACATCACTTTTTATCACTGTGCCGTTACCACGAGGTCCAACTGAAACTAAAGGGGTAGTACTACACCTATATACTATTTAGAACCGTGTTGTTGCATTTGTTTAAGATACCATCTAGCTTTTTCTCTAAGTGTTTCATTTGAGTCCAGGTGATGCAACTATGCAGTATTACCAACACTACCACAGCTCGGAAGAAAACCTCCAATGACAAATCAAAGAAATCAGTGTCACTATCAGGTGAGCAAACCACTGCGTTCGTGTTCTTGTAAAGGATCATTATAACAACAACAACAACAACAACAATTTCTTCAAGAAAACCGTACGCTAGTAGTGTTTGTTCCATTTTTCATCTGCGTATTAAATGCCTGGGAGAGATATCCGTAGAACAGTGTTGCCTCAAGAAGCTTTGCACGTAGCCCATCGATGACTCGATGGATAGTCAGTATCTATAAATTTGTAACTTGATTTCTGCGAAAGCTGATCTGGTTTTCCCAAAGAGTTGACATGTACAAGATGTGTTTAAAAAGAATCTTCCATGTGAAAGTCTCTTCTATGCTAAAAGTATTTTCTAATGAAAAATCAAAACGAAAATTCAAAATTTATAAACGAAAGATAGATACACATTATAAAGATTATATAATTCAACAATAACAGAAATTAAGTGAAAATTGCATTCAGAAGAACACTAGGGTGAGTGGAAAGTTTTGCAATATTTTGGTCAGTGCTAGTTTGTGGCACGTAAATCACAAGACACGCAGTTCAAGCCATGGTAGGTACCTTCTGTGATTGATAATGAGTGCGCTGAGACGTTGTGCATTGCATCATTTCGTGTGTGATATCTATGAACATATATTGGACGTTTCGATTAGACACAAAACCACAGGTGTCACAGACAAAGATTATTTGACAGGTTAATATAATCAAAGTGGGATTAGGGTTAAAAATTGAAATGAGATTTACTTGTCTCGGACGATAAAAGGATTAAAACGATCTCTCCCAGTTATATATTACAGTACAGCAACCAGATGGTTCAAGAAGTTTCGCTCTGGTTGTACAAACCTCAGCGTTTCCTACCTACTTGATGGGAAAGGCTGTTATCCTATTTACCCAACCCCTCCGCTCGGGCAGGATATGACTCAAGGTCAATTTTTTAAGCGGAGTTTAACAGGTTTGACTTCAGAGTTTTCCTTTTCCTATACTAGTTGCCTCACAAGGGCTGAAGAACCTAGTCTGCACTACTATTTACCCATAGCTGAAGGGAGAGTAATTGGATTCATACCTTTCCCAAGGGTATTAGTGCTATGTGAAATGCATGTGAACTCGTGTCGCCGTGTCCATTTCCCACGACGATAACCATTACACCACAGGCACTTCCAAATGGGAAAGGCTGTTATTGTGCCCAATATACTAGAGTAAGTTTAAAGTTTTACAATGTTTTGCTAAGTGTGAGTTTGCAGCACGTATATCACGTGACTGTAGCCGTTCATGCCGTCTTAGGTATCCGGTATAGGTGGCAGTATCGTGGTAGTTGGTGCGCTAATCTGTTGTGCACTGTTAAGCTCCATGTGCGATTTAAAGGTCGTACAGATGAATGTGCAGCGTAGTCTAAATCAGGAATTTGGGTTTATGCGTTCAAACTTGATCATAAAACTGCGGAAGCAACGAAAAACATTTCTTGTTGGAAAAGTGAAATTGATTACTGTACAGTAAGCACGTGGCTAAAAAAATTTACTTGGAATATTTACCTGTAAATATCATAATTAGCCTGGGAAGAGACTAAGAACTTACGTGGATCATTCAATAGGTTTCCAGACTTTTTTGTAAAAGCATTTAAAATTGTCGTAGACTCTTGAGAATTCACTATGTTATTGCTATACATCTTATGAGATGACTGACCAATTTTTATGATTTCAGGTTCAAATTAACAGCTACAACAGTAATTGTCACAGCTAGTGAATTTGAAAAATGCAATCTGGACGAGAGGAAGAACGATATACTTTAAAATTCTATTTTAAACTTGAAAAAAATGCCACAGAAACGTATGCAATGCTTCAGACTGCTTTTCGACCATTTTGCATGAAATTTTGAGTGGCATAAGAGATTCAAGGAAGGCAGGAAGTCTGTAGGGGATGATGAGAGGTATGCAAGGATTAAGGAAGTCAATACCTCAGAGTTGATTGGCCATAGGGTTAGGGTTAGGGTTACTATGTTGAGGTTTTAAGGGAGTTCAGGAAGAGATTCTGTTGGAAGAGGCCATCAATCTTCAAATCGGGTCAGTGCCATTTCCACCTGGACAATGCATCAGTCCACAACTCCATCCTAGTCACAGACTATTTGACCAAGATGGGCATCAAGACAGTTCTACACCGTCCCTATAGTCCAGACCTTGCTCCCTGTGACTTTTGCTTATTCCCTAAGCTCAGAGGCTGTCGTTATGAGACAATTGAGGAGATGAAAGAGGCTGTGACGAAGGTCATTGATACGCTCAGACAAGAGGACTTTCATGAGGCATTCTAAAGTTGTTGGAACGGTACAACAAGTGCATTGCAGCCAGAGGAGATTACTTCGAAGGGGACAAGAATTTCATGTGTGTGTGTGTACTATCCACACGAAAAAAGTCTGGAAACTTATTTAATGATCCTCGTACTTTAAACCATTGCTTAAGCATATTTAGTTTGGTTTCTTTGTTTTGATGACATATCAACGTTATAAGGTGAAAACTATCTTTGTAAAAGAAAAATAGTAGAACGATCAATCTCCTAGCCGGATATCCAGGGGTTTATACCTTTCCCAAAGGTATTAGTCCGAAAGTGAACGTAATAGCAAGACTGGATTTTGAATTCGCTATGATGTCTAAATCTAACCGGTTAGCTACTGCGCTGATAAATAAAGTGGATAGAACATACCTAAGTTATCATAACGCAGACACAGTGTCAAAAATTTAATATAAACAGAGTTATCATCATTGGAAAGTAAACAAAATGAATGCCTAAATTCAACGTCTGTTATCATTGCTGAAGCTCTTTAAGTGAAAAGTCCATCCTTGACTGCACGAATGGCGTTAATTTCATGTCCGCTTTCAGTAGAAAAAGCCTCAATTTTTTTCTCCTCCTCCTCCTTCTAATGACCATTTTCTTTTTAGTCATAATTATTTCATTTTTTTTTTTTCTGGACAGCGACCACTCAATTAAAGCTTACTTGAACAAACGAACGTAAGAATTAAATATAAAAATGAATAGCTTCCCTTAATCGCAATGGTTTTCAGACCCAATCCATTGATTATATCTTGGACTTTTAACGTCGTCATGTCAATTTGTTCCACACCGACTGATCAAATGAAAGCGAGTTGGGTAGTAACGAAGGCATTGAGATATAAATGAGACAGCTACAGTTGCCTAAAATGCGTTGAGAAGGTTTACATTTTGAAAAGCTGTCTGTGCCAAGTCCTGTGAACGCGGGAAAATCAGCGTGGTTATTACTGTAATAACAGTCAAACCCTCGCCAATTTCTCTTCATATTGCCTTACTAAACGAATGTCTGAGAAGAATTGTGGAAACTGGATATCTGTGAAGTAGCAAGTCCCAGTCAGAAGGATTGCATGTATCTATGAGGCTACAAGACTCTGATCAATTTTCATGCCTCCCAAAAAATTAGAAATTAAAAATTAAAAAAAAATTTACTCATTCAATTTTTAAGTATTTTTATACGGTCATAGTTTCTTGTTTATATGTTTTTCATTGTTTGTTCTTCTAAGTCATCAGTTTTCATTTTTTATGTCTTTCAGGGTATTTTACAACCAAACTATTTCAATCTTCTTTTTCGGTTAATTCACTGATAGATTTTAATGACATTTTAATCCGTTAAGGTTCATTTTATGGCTACAGTTTAGGGAAAACGTGTTTCATTGAACCAAACAGCTACTACTACTTCAGTTCAGAGTGGAAATGTGAGCAGTGGTTATAAAAGGAATACTCCGTACTCCCTGGGGTGTCTTCGTGGCGTAGTGCCTAAAGTGCTGACTCCAACATCGTAGAGAAGAGAGTTCAAACTCCAGTCGTGCAGTTACGTCTAATTTCAGACTATTACCTTCGAGAAAGGCATTAACCTTTTTATCTCCCCAGCTATGTGTTGAATAGTACTACTTCTGTTATTCTACAAGAGTGACATTAAATAACCCACGCGAGCTTAAATGCCATTAAACAAAGAAACAAACCAAATCACCACCCCCCAGATCTCCTGAACTTGAGTCAGCGTATTCTAAGCCTCACCTATTTCACTGAGTAACATTTTTATTTCTAATGGAAATGTCTGAAGAATTATAATTTGGCTTTTTCGCTTACGTTTCGCTGCTCTTTAAATTCACTGTATATATATATATATATATATATATAGTGTAACCCGGATATAAAAGATTTGTTGGGACCGGAGAATAAGTCTCTTATATCCGTTTGGTCTATTTTGTTTAGGTCACACAGGCTCTAATTTGGGACCAGAGAAAATATCTTTTATATTAGGGTATCTTATAATAGGGTCTATTATACCCCGAGTCTCTTATATCCGGCTTACACAGTACATATATATATATATATATATATATATATATATATATATATATATATATATGATGAAAATAGAAAAACAAATTAATCCAAAAGTGATAAATTCATAATGATAGAAAGTCGACGTTAAAACGTTTCGGTTTTAATAAACTTTCATCAGGATTTTAAGATTGGGAAAAACGTTGCTTGAACGGCGGTGAATGTTTAATTAGAATAACGGGAGAAGAGAAAAAAAAATATATTTTCCATTCTCTTTTTATGTAACATCCATCGCTTTTCGATTACCATTATTAAATTAACGGGAGAAGTGAATATATATAAGATATATAAGAGACCTGCATAAAAGAGAAACCCGGATATAACCGATTTCCTCCCTGGTTCCAAATTAGAAACTGTGTTAATGTATATGAATTAGACCCTAATATAAGAGACCTCGATATAAGGGAAACTCGGATATAAGACATTTTTTTATCTGGTTTCAAATCAGAGACTGTGTTAATGTATATATATTAGACCCTGATATAAGATACATGAATATAAGAGAAAACCCGGATATAAGAGAGATTTTTCAGGTCCTGACGTCCCCGATATAAGAGAGTTCGTTTTAACTGACAGTGTGATGTCGTAAATCTGTCAAACAGAGGTCAGTTAGAGAGAGAGTGAAGTTCAATGACTTAATCTTGACTAGTCTAGAGACACGGTGTGTCCAATCTGTGTCTGTAGGAGACACCTTTTACCTTATGATTTTGCTTTGTGTGTCTAAGGGTAGCACCGCCCGCTTTTTTGCCGACTTTGCTTGTCGTTACATTTACTGGACAGCACTCTCACTCTACACACTGTTCTGTTGAGTCAGAAGTTTGTCTGTTTGTTAATTTTGCCACAGAAAACCGTTTGCTTGCAATCATTGCATATATATTTTTTCTTCTCCCGTTTTTTAATAAAGCATTCATCGCTGTTCAAGCAACGTTTTCCACTATCTTAAAGTCCTGATGAAGGTTTATTAAAACTGATACGTTTTAACGTGGACTTTCCATCATAATAAATCCATCACAAGGAGATTAATTTGCTTTTCTATTTTTTTATACTGTCGAAGTTATTTCTATTATTTAATTCCACACACACACACACAAACACACACACACACACACACATTTATATATATATATATATATATATATATATATATATATATATATATATATATATATATACGAGCATCATTAAATGAGTTTCCAGCCTTTTTTTGTATGGGCACTTTTATCGATAGTACACACATGAAACTTTAGTCCCCTTCGAAGTATCACCTCCTACTGCAATGCACTTGTTGTACCGTTCCAACAACTTTAGAATGCCTCATGAAAGTCCTCTTGTCTGAGCGTATCAATGACCTTCGTCACAGCCTCTTTCATCTCCTCAATTGTCTCATAACGACAGCCTCTGAGCTTAAGGAATAAGCTAAAGTCGCAGGGAGCAAGGTCTGGACTATAGGGACGGTGTAGAACTGTCTTGATGCCCATCTTGGTCAAATAGTCTGTGACTAGGATGGAGTTGTCGACTGGTGCATTGTCCTGGTGGAAATGCCACTGACCCGATTTGAAGAGTGCTGGCCTCTTCCCTAGGAATCTCTTTCTGAAATTCCTTAAAACCTCAACATAGTAACCCTAACCCTAACCAATCAACTCTGGTGTATTGACTTCCTTACTCCTCCCACACCTCTTATCATCCCTCACAGACTCCCTGCCTTCCTTGAATTTCTTATGCCACTCAAATACTTATGCTCGATTCATGCAAGTTGGTCGAAAAGAGGTCTGAAGCATTGCATACGTTTCTGTGGTATTTTTTCCAAGTTTAAAACATAATTTTATTGCATATCGTTCTTTTAAAGTGTCCTCACGTCCAGATTGCATTTTTGAAATTCACCAGCTGTGACAATCAGGCTTTAGTGTATTCCAATTCCTGTTGTAGTTGTTAATTTGTACCTGAAATCATAAAAAATTGGTCTGTCATCTAATACGATGTATAGCAATAACATACTGAATTTTCAAGAGTCTACGACAATTTGAAATGCCTGTACAAAAATGTCTGGGAACTTATTGAATGCCCCACGTATATATATATATATATATATATATATATATATATATAATTTCTCTCGTGTATGACAATGGTTTGCAAGTTAAACCTGCTGGTCATTTCTACTGAGTTCCATACTCACTGGATGTCTCATATTTTTAGTCTTATGCTAAATCTAAAATTAGCTTAATGACAGGGGGCCTCTCATTAAGCTAAGTTTAGATTTTGCGTGGTGAAAGGACTACTGAGCTTGGCAAGCAAGTCATTACCAGTGAGTTTAATTCTCACTGGGTGCTGCATACTTGTGCCGAGCTATTCAAGGTTAAATTTTTAGCGAACAAAAATTATTCACAAATGAGTAGAATTCTCACTCAGTTTTCTTTGATGTACAGTTCCCTTTATTTCATTTCATTTCATTTTCTTTCTTTCTTTCTTTCTTTCTTTCTATTTATATCCATTTGTTTTTCTTTTTTTGTTCTTTCTTTCTAGCTATTTATTTCCATTTGTCTTTCTTTCTTTCTTTCTTTCTTTCTTTCTTGATATTTATTTCCATTTGTCTTCTTTCTTTCTTTCTTTCTATTTATATCAATTTGTGTTTCTTTTTTCTTTCTTTCTTTCTTTCTTTCTTTCTTTCTTTCTTTCTTTCTTTCTTGTTATTCATTTTCATTTGTCTTCTTTCTTTCTTTCTTTCTTTCTTTCTTTTTTCTTTCTCTTTTTCTTTCTTTCTCATAGCTTTATTTCTGTCTTTTGCCTTTTCGAATTTCCTTTCTATTAGATTTCTTCTTTCTTTCTTTTAATACCGTTTCTTTCAGCCTTTCTCAAAGGAAATTCCTTCCTTCCTTCCTTGTTATTTGATTTTTTATATTTGGTATATTCTTTGAATTTTCAAAAATTCCTCTTCTATTCACACATTTCTTATCTGTTTTTCTTGATCTACCTATTAATACATTGTTTCTTGCCCGAGATGCAGTTGTCGTCATTTTTCTTTGCAATATTTTTTAAAACTTTGATTTCATTTCTCTCTCATTTCTTTTATTCCATTTATCCAGTTATTCCTGGATTTTTATTCTTTTTTTTTATTTTCCTAATTCAGCTTCCTGACTTTGTTTTCCCGCCATTTTACCTCTCCATTTGCCGGATGTCGCCATTCTTACCGACTCACGCGACCTGAACTATTCAAAATATTGGCACAAGATATTACGATTAAATGGTCGCCGTGATTCATTGCTAATGGCTCGTAAATGATGGCCACACTTCTATTAAGCAATGGAAAAAAGTAACAATAGATTATTGGTCTTTACAGAGGAAGATCGGAAGGATTTGGAGAATTGGAGACGGGGTAAAAACACAAGAGAATAACAAAAACGAAAAAATAAAGTGAAGGAAATTGAGACAAAAAACAAAGTGGATAAGGAGAAAGAAAAGAGAAAAATCGAAATGGAATGAGACGAATTAGAAAAAACATAGAGAATAAAATGTTATACTGGCAACGTCTGAAAAGAAATATAAAGAATTCGAGCTGATATGATAAACAAGAATAAAGATGGCGTCTTTCAAAGGTAGGAAAAACACAGTGTAGGAAAAATACGTAAGAAATTTATATTCGTGGATATTTGTGATTTTGCCCAATCAAAATTAATCTCTATTTTTCGCCCAGTCAGCAGAGCTTAGAATAGGCTGATTGTATCCACTGGAGAGAATTAAGATCCACCCTAAAACGAAATATCCTGCTTCAGACACTAAACTACCATCAGATTGCAAGGCATCAGTTTTAGAAATCTGGGGAGTGTGGAATAGATTTTCATGGCTATTACTCACAGGTCTACTCAGGCCCAGATAGGTAGTAATTTACGAAGGTCTTTACTTCGATTTAGCACAAGGCCAAATGAATGGGGCACCCAATGAGACTCGAATTCACTCGTGTAGGTTTGCTAGTCTAACTTGCTAATCATTACACCACCAGAGGTGCCCTTCAGGCCCAGATAGGTAGTACCTTTTAGGGTTGTGTCTATGGGTCAAATAGTTTTGTTTAAAGATTATTAGTATTCTGTAAAACCGCCAGTAAAAATAAAAATAAAAACACTAAAGAAATAACTACGAAAAATGGAAATATGAATGCTGCCTGAAAGCGATTCTCTAACATCTAAACCTATAATAACCCGGTAGGGGTTGACATGACGTTAAAATCATCAATCAATCAATCATAAACTTTATCTGTAACAATGGTTCCCAACCGATTTGCCCGCCTTTAATATTTCTAAAACTTTAATACTCCTCTGACTCACTAGAGAATAATTCATTGATAATAATTCATTCTTAAATTGCCCCATCATTCTGTTGGTAGAGTAAGCCGAATTGTGCACATCCTGCACATATACCACCAAAATATTACCGTGCCATACGTTGGGAATTACTGATCTATAATAATACAATGCACTGTGAAATATTAGCCATATTTTCTGACATACATAAATGTCGGCGAGGTTTAGAATATGTTGCTTGTATTCGTTTTTGTTTTTTCATCACTTAATTCTATTTACATACTTTCATTTCTATGTGGCTCACTAGGCTGGGGGTTGGCGGCAGAATACAACAACTGCATCTCTACTGAGGGATAAGACTCTCTAAACGAATGTCCTGCATATGACACTAACCAATCTGATGGCGAGGCTCCAGTAATGCTGAAGCTTTGGGGAACGCAGAGTACTCCTTCACTATCATCGTTCCTAGGTTCACTCTGGCCCGGAGTTATAGCACCTGATAGGGGCCTATCAGTTGGTCAAATAGAACTATAATGTGTACTTATGCTGCATCGAATTGTTAGAAATAGAACTGATTTACGTTTAAACAAAAACACTGACTACTTATGCTAATTTGAATTGTTTGAAACATAATTGTTCGATCATTTACTAATGAGTAAACAAATGACAGATGCTTAATTGATTTGTAATACATAGCAATACGTAGAACCAGTTAACTTTGTTGACTTATGCTAAATTGAATTATTTGAAATAGAACTGTTTGGTCATTTAACTGTATTTGAACAAATAACTGATAATTGATTGAATTATTTGTGACATATAGCAATACTTGGAACTTTTAAATTTATTGATATGTTAAGCTGAATTGTTTGAAATAGAATTCTTTCATCATTTAACTGTATATAAAGAAATGTCTGATATCTATTTGAATTGTTAGTGATACATAGCAATACTTGGAACTATTTAACTTTGTTGACATACTAAACTGAATTGTTTGAAATAGAATTCTTTGATCATTTAGATGTGTGTAAACAAATGACTGATGTTTAATTAAATTGTTAGTTTAATGTTTTCGAGTATTGCTGTGTATAACTGTGAGTAAACAAATGATTAATAGAACAAAGAATTGTTCACATTTGATAGAAATAAGTGAAACCATTTTACTGTGGGAAAAGAAATTGAGGTCGACTCGTATACAAATGTTATGTACAAAATGTGTTTAGAAATTATATATATCTATATATCTATATATATATCTCATCATGTCGCACGATCAGCACGGATATCTCTGACCCTCTCTTGCCACAACTTGCTATCGTCTATTGCTTTCGACAGGTCTTCAGGGCTACATCCCGAATCGGCAGTGAGCTGCTGATGTAGGTTCGAGCTGGTCGTCCTACTTTTGCTCGTCTAGATGAAAGGGTCCACAGGAGTACATCACTTATGAACTCGTCTCTACTTTTCCAGCAGTGTCTCGCATGTCTGGTTCGTCTAATTTTGATAGTTTTCGTGATGGGTGGTCGGTGGCCGTACAACTGCTGTTTTGTGGGGTGCTGCCTCCCTGACTTGTTCAATATTGCTCGCAGCATTCTTGTGTAGTTGCCGTCAAGCATTTTCTCCATATGTTTAGTTAGCGTCCATGTAGTGCATCTATATAGCAGTATCGACACGACCGCTTCTTGGAAGAAACTGCACTTCATTTTATCGGTCAGGTCTGACTTCAATATGATCGATAGCCTACGAAGGATTTGGCATTACGTAACCTACAATGGTTGATATGCCATAAAACCAAACTAAACCAAATTAACTTCCATCAAATTTGTTGACAGATACAGCTAAAAGAAAAAATATATCCACGTAGGTATTTACGAATTATGATATCCATATTTTTATTTACGTAATACATTGTTACTTTGGATCAAGGTCCCCGTTCTCTCGGGAAATCGTTGACACCACTGTGAAATACTCCTTTTATAATCCACACACACACACACACACACACATATATATATATATATATATGCCTAACCCTTTATATATCTATATCCATGTGTGTCGCACTATACCTATATCCACACACGCACACACACACACACACACACACATATATATATACATTCTTATATGATCCAAGCAGGATAGGAGTATCCAATATGAGTGCTCAGTTCTAATGACTATTGACGTATGATTAATTTGGGATAAATGATTCATCAACACTCAACGTGTAGAGCTAAAAATCTTTCATATAAAAACAAAAAGAAAAAATTCACTTTCCGGGTATCATTATGAATTTATTTCAGGCTCCTATAAACTTTCTTCGGATGAGAGATTTAAAATTATAATTATCTAATTATAATTTTGAATATCTCATCGCAAAAATATTCTTATTAAAAACTTATTAGTTAAACTTTTAAGAAATAATAGGAGCCTAAAATAAATTTATAATGATACCAAGAAAATTATTTTTTCTTTTTGTCTTTATATATATATATATATATATATATATATATATATATATATATATATATATATATATATATATATATCCATGAAAAATGTGAAATTCATGGTTTTTATATGAATGAAAAATCAATGTAATGTATCCATAATAACCACCTTAACTTTTTTAAAATATAAGCTGAGAAAAAATAAAATTTTACTGATGTTTTTGCATATTTTATACGGATATGTATAAAAATATACAAATAAGCCAGGAGAAACTTATTTTATAAATGTCAGTCAGAGGCAGATAATTTTATTAGTGTCCCTTCAGAGCGATGGGTTTGGTCAGTACTTAGATAAGTGACTTCTTATTAACAGACTCAGCAGAGATCAGTTAATAGGTTAAGCTTCAATAAGTCAGTTCAGTGCGTGGATTGTCGATAGCAGGTACTGTATTCACTCTGAGGAATATGCACAAGATTAAGCAACGCTAAGTAAATTACAAATTTAGCCTCAAAAAGTGTTTTAATTTCTTTTTTCATGGCATAACAAACTTCGTAGGTTATTCTTCTAGGATAGTAGTTCTACTATTTAACCAATAGGTCAACGAATAAAGGGTTTATACCTTTTCTGAGGTTATTAGTTCGAAAGCAAGCGAAAAAAGAGCATCTAGAGTTCGAACCCGTATAATACGATGCTACTGTCCATCACTTTAGCCCCCACGACCAGTGTCCTCCTCTCTCCTCCTCTACAAATATGTCCAGTACTTAAATGGGTCACCCCTTAGTAAGAGTAGGTACACTAATCCAGACTCTGTAAAGATTAGAGAATATTAATGTTCCTGATACGCCTGTAAAAGAAATGGTAAACAGCTACTCAAAAAATGGAAATATCAATGTACAACGAACATAATTCCTTAACCACTTGGTACAAAATAACCTTAGAGAGAATGATATGTCGTTAAAATTAATTTATCGATTAATCAACCAATCAGTCATGGCTTCAAATTAACAAAATTCAGACGAAAGATTAAATATGACACAACAATAACAATTGCCAAATCATTAAACTTTGGCATTAAAAAACCCACAATGTTATAAAACACCAACCAACCAACCAACTAAAAAAGGCATAATGGTGTACAGTTTTATATCATTGTCATAATCTAATAGTTATTTTAACTTTAGATTGATTGATTTTAACGGTAAGTCAACTCATTTTGGATTATTTTATGCTGCCGCTTTAGGGAATAGCGTTCATTTACATTTTTTGTGCGGTTGTTACTTGAGAGTCCTTTTTTCACAGTCCTATCGAATGGGAATCATCTTTAAATAGATCTTTTTCAAGGGACTCTAACAAGTACTACCCCACCAGGTCAGAGTGGACCTGGAAGTAATTGAAATGAAGATGTACTACAAACTCCTCAGATCATCAGAGCCTTTTCTGTTTAGGGAATTGTGTATATTGAACGTTTATATTTTACTTTTTGTGTAATTTCTTAATTTCTTTCTCTTACGGTTATATGATATCAAGTATTTCTATCTAATATAAATAATTGACTTGCAGATCTATTTAACCCATAGATGGGACACTAATAGGTACTAGTGTTTCGGGTCAAAAAGGACCTGTGATTAATATCAATGAAGCGGATTTGCCCAGTAGGCTGGGGCTGTAGAATACACTGACCCCCCAACGCATGTCCTGGATATGACACTAAACAATCTGATGGTGAGGTCCCAGTAATACTGGGGCCTTGGGGAATACGGAGCACCCCTTCATTGCCATCGCTCCCAGGTCCATTCTGGCCCGGCGTGGTAGTACCTGATAGGACCCTATCTATGGGTTAAATAGAACTAACGGCATACGTATGCTAAACTGAATTGCTTGATTAAAGTGAATAGCTTGAAATAGAAATGATTTTGACAATTAAACCGTACTTACATTTAAACTGCGTGTTTATGCAAAACTGAATTATTTGAAATAGAACTGTTTTTGAAATTGATACTGTACTTACACTAAACTGAATTGTTTAACATAGAACTGTTTTGACATGTAACTGTGTGTAAATAAAGTCTATACTTATACTAAACTGAATTAGCTGAATTAGAACTGCTTTACTAAACTGAATTGCTCGAAATAGAAATGTTTTTCACAATAAAACTGTACTTACATTTAAACTGCGTGCTTATGCTAAACTGAAGGCAGTTTAGCATACCTCTTTTACGGAGATTTTACCCCCTGCAGGAATATAGTTGTCTAATCTCAGTCGACAGTGCAATATGTTTGGTGAGAAATTAGATGTAAGAGTTCTGGTAACCGTGATACTGCTGATGAAACAGGAATTTTTTCTGTACTTTGTGATGTTATTTCTTCAGGCTGATATGTTGTATCAGATACTCTTTAATGAGCTTAGTTTAGTTTAGTATAAGTCTTGAAGTATGTGAAACCCAGTGAGAATCAAACTCACCAACGCTTAGATTATGCAAGGCGTTCCGATATATTTAACAAGTTAATTCAACAAAATAATCTTTTAATGTGGTAATTTGAATTACTAACTTGATATAAAGTGACTCACCCAAATTTTCACCATGGGAGAAATAACATGGACTCAGAAAGAATCTAACTCACTATATCAACAGCAGCTTACTAAGTTTATTTTCTGACCCTTTTCACATAGCTAGACTTGATTTAACGAAGAACAAGGTCTAGGATAAGCTCACTTTGTGTGAACCCTATACGCTATATTATTAGTGACCATAAAATATTTAGAACAACATTACGATTATAAAGTTATGAAATAAGGTCAAATAGTGAAAGTTGGCGACCTTAGTCGAGGGTGACCCGAAGGCTCCCTTTTCAATAGCTGCTCCACCGAGGTGTAGCAGAGGGCGCTACTCCATTCCCAGGATTGTTCCACTTTACCCTTGATCTTCCCCTGATAATGCTAAGTTGTTAAGCAAGGCGGCATCGAGTACCATTTTTTTGAGTATTTGGTAAGACTCGACCTGGGATTAAACACTGGTCTCCCGGATACAACGATAAAAATGATTCAATATTGGGATAATTTGTGATATTTGAACTCACAACTTTAAATATGAAAAGCGTGTCGGGTAATGGTTATCGTCTTAGGAAACCGATTCCTCGAGCCTAGTTCAAACTCTGGACGCGATTACATCTCTCCATTTTACGCTAATTGGAAAAGCACATTTGGATGACTATCAAAAATATCCACTCTCTTTTTCGATGTACCCTATATATTTCCTTTTTCAAAGAATCGGATCAGGTTTAAGAAAAAAATCTTTCCATCATTCGGTAAATTTCCAATTCTTTAAACCTTTTAGTGGTTATCGTTATATATCATCAAATGTCGTCACATAAATTCTCTTTTTTGTATCTTTCTTTTCAGTTCTGTCTTTTTCAAGCCTCTTTATTCAATAGTTTTACAGTGTTTTCTAACTGTCTCTTTTTTTTCAGGGTCCAGGCATTACGTTTCTTTTCATCTCTTTTTGTTTCGTTTTTTTCCAAGAAAATTTGGCTTCTTCATTCAATAGTTTCTCAGCACTGACCAACAGTCTCTTTTTTTCTCTTTTCGCAACTCAGACATTAAGAGTTTCCTTTCTTCTCTCTCCGTTTCGTTCTTTTACCGCTAAATCTCCGCCCAGATCAGCATTTCAGGCATCGCTCAGACCTTCTTTTCTTCAGTTTCCTGGATTCTCGAAATAAAAAGCCGATGAAGACTAATTCCTATTTAACTTCACCCGCGCACAAGGCCCTAAAATCCGATTAGCCTTGTCAACAGAAACACATTAAATTTGGGTCCGGACGCTGCAAAGAGATGTGAAACCATTATTTACCAACCCAACCAACGTGTCGTCTCTTGACAGACAAGTACTCCTCCTACTTTAGTTCATGGTCAACTCCTAATACTTCTAGTGTTCCGTCTGATAATTTTTAAGCCCACTTTTATCTTTTATTATTCATTATAATACTTCTCTCCTCTCCTACTTCAACGGCTTACCTCTTCCACTCTCTTTCTTCCCTATTCCCTCACTTTTTACTTTATATAATTTCCTCCTACCTAATCAATATCTGTCAACTTGACCTTAATTCAGTATATTCTCTATTATTTCTCACCAGTTTGCCATGAGTAACCACTAGAGAGATCATCTTTCAGATTCAATGTTAGCGAGTTCAATCCACAGTAGGTGATCATGAAAATCTAATCTTCGGTTATGTTCTTTTATTTTATACATATTTCATTTTTTTGGCTGACTGACGGGTTATCATAGTTCGTAAACTCAGCAGATCATTACAAGATCTGTTACCATTAGGTATTTGGTTCTTCTCACCTTGTGTCAAACTAAGCCAAGTTTAGTCAGTATCAATCCTTTTCCTTTGCCGAATTTTACTCGGTATTTGTACTTTCACTCCTTATTCTCTTGGCACTCTCGTCTGACTTTTCTTCTCTTAAGTGACTGAAAATGTCCTTTCTTATTGAGACGTTGGAAAGGTTTCTAGTGTCATCTTTTCTACCATGTTAGAAAAGTCTTAGAAGTGTTTTTGAAGTCGTGTTGGATATTGACTTGAAGATCCCTTTTTACGTGCTGCGTAAATTGTGTGGGTGGCATACTAGAAGGAAGTCACGTGCTAGAACAAAAAATAAACAGCGCGAAAGTTGATTCCGAAGAAGAAAAGGTAGAGAGG
Source organism: Sepioteuthis lessoniana (assembly GCA_963585895.1). NCBI lineage: Eukaryota > Metazoa > Mollusca > Cephalopoda > Myopsida > Loliginidae > Sepioteuthis > Sepioteuthis lessoniana. The sequence goes on along the minus strand of OY757905.1, from coordinate 140,188,914 downwards.
TTTCACTAAAGATCTGTACCGTTCCCACCTATGTGTGCAAACTCAGCCGCCTTCCACACACACACACACACACAAACACACACACACTCTCTCTCTCTCTCACTCTCTTACTCTCATCTACCCACACGTACATTTAGAGCAATGAAAGGAAAAGAAAAGAAGCAGATTATATTTTAATATACCTACGTTGTTGTATTTCTCTGCTATACAACAGTTGACATGGCTTCTGTGAGTTGTTTTCCAGCAATAAAAAACACCCTTAGGCCAAACCCTCCCCCCAAAAAACTTGCAGAAACAGCAAGTAGACAAATAACCGGTCTCTGTTTTCAAACTTATGGTCACAGGATAGCTTGATTGATTGCGTGAGGGACTGATGATTTTAACGGCATGTCAAACAGTTAAAATTATGGTATGTCAAGAGGTTAGATAATCGCGTTTACTGTATATTTTTGTGAAGTTGTTTCTTTATAGTTTTTAGCACACATTTATCAAGTATTCCTATCAAATACAAATAATTTGCCCATTGTTTTATGGTTTCAAGAAGTTCATATTTACCACTAATAATTATATGGTTGTAAGTAATTATTTCTATTCAATAATTGTCATTTGTTTTTCACACAGTTTCAAATAACTATTAATAATCCTTAGTAAGCAATTATAACTTTATTTAAGTATTCTTAATACAAATAATTTACTGTTAGCCCAGTCGGCTGGAGGCTGTAGAATACACTGACTGTGCCTCTGCAGAGAGGTAAGACCCCACCCCAACGAGTGTCCTGGATATGACACTAAAAAATCTGATAGTGAGGTTCTAGTAATGCTGGAGCTTTGGAGAATACGGAGTACCCCTTCATTGCCATCGCTTCCCGGTCCACTCTTGTCCGGAGTGGTAGCACCTGATAAGGGTCATATCTATGGGTTAAATAAAGCTAAACCGTTTTTTTTTTCAGTTTACTGTTTTTTTTGCATTTAAACTGTGTATTTATGCTAAATGCTGAATTGTTTAAAATAGAACTGTTTTGATATTTAAACTGCATATTTATGCTAAACTGAATTGCTCGAAATAGAACTGTTTTGACATTTAAATTGCCATTAACTCTGTGTATTTCCCAGTAGGCTGGGTTTGTTGAATACACCAACTGTTAAGACCCCCTGCCCAACTTGTGTCTTGGATATGACACTAAATAATCTGATGGTGAGGTTCCAGTGATGCTGGGGCTTTGGGGAATGTTGAGCACCGCTTTATTGCCATTGTTCCCAGATCCACTCTGGCCCGGAATGGTAGCACCTGATAGGACCCTATCTATGGTTTAAATAGAACTAAACTGCATACTTATGCTAAACTTTATTGTTCGAATTAGAACTGTTTGACTAAACTGATTAGCTTGAAATAGAAGTGTTTTTGACTATTAAACTGTGTACTTACATTTAAACTGTGTACTTATGCTCATACTAATTCTTTAAAATTGAACTGTTTTTGACATCGAAACTGTACTTACACTAAACTGAATTGTTTAATATAGAACTGTTTGTAAAAAAAATATACTTATACTAAAGTGAATTAGCTGATTTAGAACTGCTTGAATAAACTGAATTGTTTGAAATAGAAATGTTTTTGATAATTAAACTGTGTACTCATGCTAAACTGAATGGTACAAATAGAACTGATTATTTGTATAAAAATGGATTTGGCATTAAATAACCAACAAATGTTGATATGCCATAAAATCCAACCAACCAAATAAACAAATAATTTACTATTATAAGGCATCACATTCTCCTATCAAATACAAATAATTTTTAAACATCTCTTTGAAGTCTAGATGGGATCCTCACAGGTAATAGTGCTCTGGGTCTGAGTGTACTGGGGAGGAATTGCAATGAAGATGTTCTTAACATCTTCAGAACAAGAGCTTTATCACAGGGTGAAGGTTACTGTCATACTCAAGATGCAGCGTATACAGTTACAATATTCTAATTCTCACCGAAAGGGCACAAGATGAACTTGTGGCTGGGTATCCGTCTCTTTGATAGAACCTCATCCGTACACTAAATAGCGTATAACTTTGTAGCACGTAAATTGAATTCCTGTAAGACCAATACGTGAACAAACGTTGTGTATTGTAGTCTTGTAGTTATTTCCGAATCTTAGCTTAAGTCAGAATCTTGAGTAACGTACTGAAAATCGAACACATTAGTAATCTAGCCTGCTAACCATTACGAACAGTAAAACGAGCAATGTATTGTCTCGGGTAGGTCAATGTATTTCTTAGATTAAACAACTGATCTTGGATTACAATTAGCATTGAGAAAAACTGGTTTGGAGGGAGACTAACATAATGAAAAAAAGTCTGAAACCTACACCCTTTTCTGAAACAGGAATGGGGTTTGGGATATACCTCAGGCCAATAGCTTTTGGCTGTTGTCCTTTATTCAACTTTACTTAGTTCAGTACGAGGTACCTATTAAAAATCGAAATTACTACCGACTTAACTCTGCACGGCTCTACCTAATTAATTTTTTGGAAACTGACTACACGAAAACAATCTTTTTTTCTGAGATGTACATACAGGGATATGCAAAATAAATATTCTGAAGAAGCCAAGAAAAATAAAAATAAAAATATAATAGAAAAAACAAAAAACAAAAAACAAACATAAAGGAAAAGACTAACAAAATAACTCTGTAATGTAAAATTGTTTTGGTTGTTTTAATGACATCAACATTCGCAGGTTATTTAATGCCAAAGACATCATCGTAGAAGAACAGCAGTATTACTATTTAACCCGTAACTTGTGGGATAAGGGGGATCATGCCTTTCCCTGGGATATTTGAATGAAAGTGAACGTAATAAAAAGAAAGGAATTAGAACTTGCTTATTATTGAGGCCGCAGTCCAACAAGTTAGCAACTACACAACAGAGACTCACCTTCGAAATGATTTTAAAAAATAAATACCGGATGTTCTTATTTTCTTTGATTAACTTTGGTATAAAGCCAAATTTGGACGGAGAGAACTTATTATTCATCATATTTATTTAATTTAACTTAGTTTGGTTCAAAGTTAAAAGCGTGGGACACATTGTGAAAACTACGAGGATCATTAAATAAGTTTCCAGACTTTTTTCGTATGGGCACTTTTATTGATAGTACACGCATGAAACTCTAGTCCCCTTCGAAGTAATCTCCTCCGGATGCAATGTACTTGTTGTACCGTTCCTACAGCTTCTGGAAGGCCCCATGGAAGTCTTCTTGTGTGAGCATGTCAATGACCTTCTTCACAGCCTCTTTCATCTTCACAATTGTCTCATAACGACAGCCTCTGAGCTTAGGGAATAACCAAAGTCACAGGGAGCAAGATCTGGACTATAGGGGGGCTGAGGAACTGTCTTGATGCCCATCTTGGTCAAATAGTCTGTGACTAAGATGCAGTTGTGGACTGGTGCATTGTCCTGGTGGAGATGCCACTGATCCGATTTGAAGAGTGCTGGCCTCTTTCAACGGAATCTCTTCCTGAACTCCCTTAAAACCTCAACATAGTATTCCTTGTTTACTTTCTGTCCAGTGGGAAACCAGTGCATTTAGATCATGCCAGTGCTATAAACAAAGGGATCTTCAAAAGTTTGTGGGTGGATTTGCTCTGTCTGGCCTTCTTGTGTCGGGGAGAGCCAGCTTGCTTCCACTGGGAACTCTGTCTCTAGGTCTCTGGGTCATAGCAGTAGATACAGCTTTCATCGCAGGTGACCGGAGCATCAAGAACTACGGGATCTGAATTGATCAGCTCGACCATCTCCCTGCTGTCATGACAACGTCTTTCTGATCTTCTCTCGACACCCTTGGGACAAACTTCGCACAAATCTTTCGCATCTTCAGGTCTTCGCGAATAATTTTGTGTACAGTTCCCACACTGCTTCCACTGGGAACTCTGTCTCTTGATATCTGGGTCATAGCAGTAGATCCAGCTTTCATCGCATGGCAATTTTTCTAAGTTTAAAACATAATTTTATTGCATATCGTTCTTCTAAAGTCCAGATTGCATTTTTGAAATTCACCAGCTGTGACAATCAGACGTTAGTAGGGTGTATTCCAATTACTGCTATAGCTGTAACCTGAAATCATAAAAATTGGTCAGTCATCTCATAAGATGTATAGCAATAACATACTGAATTTTCAAGAGTCTACGATAATTTTAAATGCATGTAAAAAAGTCTGGAAACTTATTGAAAGCACCATGTACGAACTAAGCTTGGTAATCCTTATACAACAACAATGTGTTCTTAAAAATCTCTACACATTAAATTTGGCGAAAAATCACAAGCATGGAGCACCCAGTAGATATCGAACTCACTATTCAGCTGTTATTGATCTAAGAGACTAGCTTACAAAGCATTTCATGAGCGAGTTGATGATTAGATCACTCGTAGACACGCGTAATTTTTGTGATTTTGATCTTCAGAGCCGGAAGGAAGAAAATAAGTGAAACAAAAAATGGTTTGCCATCTGCCTGAAAAAAGTTATCCATTTCCCACCTGTCGTGGGCCATATCCTAATAAAACCAAAGATAAGTCATCTCTTTAAAATATTGGCACAGTACCAAATTCAGCAACACTCTGTGACGATCATAATCATAATAATGAACTGCTTGGTAACTTATTCGGTGTCCGTGAATAGGTTAAAGCCGATACATTGAAAGTTAATTTGGCCGGTAGGTAGGTCTTATTCATTTAAATGAGGGGCTTAATACAAACTTTCTACTCCTTTTATCCTGCACAGGCACTTCTAGCACATGCTGTACAAAACTATTCTCAAAAACGATCGAAAAATTGAGTAATTCTAAGCACACACACACACACACACACACACATATATATATATATATATATATGGAGAGAGAGAGAGGGAGAGAAAGAAATAAGTTCGTGTGATTGTGAACCTATATAGTTTAGTGTGCGTTTGTGCGTCGTATATGAGAATCTCTTCTCTTTTTCTCTCTCTCCCCCCCATCTCTCTCTCTCTCTCTATATATATATATATATATAGTATTCAAAATAAAAAATATATATTTTGCTCTGCAGGTATATGTTGTATTGAATAGCCGTGCATTGAGAACTCGTTCCTAGGATATTCACAGTGTTTATTTTACTTTCAGAAAGCTATGAACCCTTTTATCATCCAGCTAGTGGTTACATTGTAATACAACTCTCCTTCCACAAAGAAAGCTTTGGCAATAGATAACTCAAGAAGTCTGATATAAAACTAAACGGAAAAACCTAGAAACCAAACCCAGTCAAGACTTATATAGCAGGGTAAACTGGGCCCTATAGCCTTTGTAGTGCGACACTCTAAGTGAAGGAAAAACTGAATTCATCATACAATGGATCAAGGGAAGTGAATCCTGATAGTAGGTCCTGATATTTCATGGATTGCAGTAACTCTAAATGCATATGACAACAGAACAATACGACAGCAAAAAAGTATTCTCGACTCATGGAGGAATGTGGTGATGTCAACGGGAGAACTGAAATTATTCGAGTACCAAAGTGAGAAGGAGTATACATTATATCCTGCTGTGTTTGTGATTACCAGTTATCTTGCATCAGTTCGTCATTGGAGTATCGTCGCAATCTCTCAGAAACTGTTATTCAGGTGGCACAAGAATTTGCCTACCATTTTGATAACCTGGTGTTTCCTTTTTTCCACTTCATTTCTCGAGAATCAAGACTAGACAACCAACTATAAAGAGGTAGCAATCATCTATATATATATATATATATATATATATATATATATATATATATATATATATATACGAGGTGCATACAATTTGATTCCAGACTTTGTTCGTATGGGTATTTAAAATTGTCGTAGACCCCTGAAAATTCAGTATGTTATTGCGATACATTTTATGAGATGACTGACAAATTTTTATAATTTCGGGTTTAAATAAACAGCTACAACAGGAATTATAATACACCCTACTAAAGCCTGATTGTTACAGCTGGTGAATTTCGAAAATGCAATCTGGACGTCAGGAAACTTTAGAAGAACGATATGCAATAAAATTGTGTTTGAAACTTGGAAGAAATGCCACAGAAACGTATGGAACACTTCAGACAACATTTCGACCATATTGCATGAATCGAGCATCGGTTTTTGAGTGACATAAGAGATTCAAGGAAGGCAGGGAGTCTGTGAGGGATGATGAGAGGTGTGGGAGGAGTAAGGAAGTCAGAACACCAGAGTTGATTGTCCAAAGGGTTAGGGTTAGGGTTACTATGTTGATGTTTTAAGGGAGTTCAGGAAGAGATTCCGCCGGAAGAGGTCGGCACCCTTCAAATTGGGTCAGTGGCATCTCCACCAGAATAATGCACCAGTCCACAACTCCATCCTTGTCACAGACTATTTGACCAAGATGGTAATCAAAACAGTTCCTCAGCCTCCCTATAGTCAGAACCTTGCTCCCTGTGACTTTTGTTTATTCCCTAAGCTCAGAGTTTGTAGTTATGAGACAATTGAAGAGATGAAAGAAGCCATGACGAATGTCATTGACACGCTCACACTAGAAGACTTCCATGGGGCCTTCCAGAAGTTGTGGGAACGGTACAACAAGTACATTTCATCCGGAGGAGATTACTTCGAAGGGACCTAGAGTTTCATGTGTGTACTATCAATAAAAGTGCCCATACGAAAAAAGTCTGGAAACATCTTTAATGAACCTCGTATATATATATATATATATATATATATATATTCGTTAAATCGATTGATATATAGCAACCTAAAAACGAAGAATGTCAGGTCTTATTTCTTCCCTTGAGAACTCTAGTTTCCTAGATTACTTCCCCTTTAAAATGTCATTTAGTAATTTTTCTTCAATCATAATTTTACCGGTCATAACGTTAGCTCGACGTCGTCGCATAGAAAATCCTAATTGTATCTCGTGCAGAGAGGTAAGGTCTTCCCATAAATAAAAACATGTTCCGGGTATAAAACTAAGCGTCATCCAGTACTGTGGCTGTAGTTCTATTCATATGGGGAGTGCAAAGTTCCTCTTCATTGCCATTAATCCCAGGTCCACTCTAACCCGGTATGATAGATCCTGTTAATGTCTCGTCTATTGGTCAAATAGATCTTTGAATATATTATTGGTATTTATTAGAAATATTTGATGGTATAAAACAGTAAATTGTTAGCACTAAGAATAATTACTTAAAGTGAAAATTATCTACTAAAGATTATTATCAGCTATTTGAAACCATATATCTATGTGAAAACAAAAGAAGCTTCTCAAATATTTAGAAATAGTTTCTTAAAACCATATAATTGTTCATGGATTAGCATTAAATATGTATACTTGAAACTATGCAACTGTTGAAAAATTTTCAGATAGAAATATTTGATACCATTTACCTGTGTGCAAAATACTCTCAAGAAATAACGACATGTCTGAAAAGTAACAGAAATAACGACATGTCTGAAAAGTAACGGAAATAACGCGCTTGAAAAGTAACGGAAATAACGACATGTCTAGAAAGTAACAGAAATAAGGACGTGTCTGAAAAATAACGGAAATAACGAAGTGTCTGAAAAGTAACGGAAATAATGACGTGTGTGAAAAGTAACAGAAATATCGACGTGTCTGAAAAGTAATGGAAATAACGACGTGTCTGAAAAGTAACGGAACTAGTGTTACAAACAATTTATTTCAATTCCAAAGAACAAACTACATAGTTTTCCCTAAAAGGTAATTCCCCTTGAGTCCAATGAGGTTTCCCATCATTCTCTGACATGATTCTATGTTACTGTTAGAAGGATGCTTCTTGTATGCCTCTCAGCTCTGTTGTTATGGTTATTTAGATGGTCTCCATTCGTTCAAAACAGGCTCCATTGATGATCCCCTTGAGCTTGAGGAAAAGAAAAAAGTCACAAATAGCAAAATCAGGTGATTTCGAAGCTAGTTCCTGTACGCCGATATTCCTCTCGGCCTGGATCTGTTTGATGCTCTGTGCGTTGTAAGCAGGTGCATTGACGTAGTGATGCAGCCACAATTTGTCCAGCCACAACCTCGCCTCTTCATGCCCATTGAGTGAAGTATACGCGGCAGGATTTCCTCGTAGACTTGCTGATTGATCGACTGGCCCAATGACAAAAATCGCTATGGACGAAGCCCCTTATATCGATGAACATAATTTTGGCTTTAGCTTTATTCGGCCTCGGTAACGTCAAAGACTTACATTGATTGCTCAGACGCTTAGTTTCCGGATCTTATTTAAATGACTCTACAAAGCAAGTCTTGTTCAGTTTGAAGGCACTCGATCTTTTCCTGACACACCGACATTTGGTGCTCCTTTTAATCATCTTTCAACAATCTTGGCACAATTTTGGAGCAGATTTACAGCATACCTAAATGTTTAGCGATAATCTTCCAAACACATCCTTTTTGGTGTCAGGCTGACTTTCGATCACTGGAATAAGCAATGATTATCAGCACTTAGCTTACCTGTTCGATCTTGCTGTCAGTCGAGCTTGTTAAAAGTGTCGTGAGCCTGGAGTCATCTCTCCCCTTCTCGTGCCCATCTTTGAAACTCTTATGGTACTCAAAAACACATATGTACGACATATAGTATTATTTCCATATACTTGCTGAAGCAATTCATGTAACCTGACCAGAAAAAGTGGAGGTGTAAACAGAAGCATGTAAAAAAATAAAATGGTTTCAGAAAGCTAGGATTATGATTATATACTCCAAAGATATCATGTTAGATGATACCACAATTCGCTTATCCCTCTTTCGCCGACAGCTCGCTCAGCACACCCAGTTCCATTACTTTTCAAACAGACCTTGTATGAAAATTTAAGCGTAAAATTCCAATCTGAACGAATATTTTCTTAGTCTGGTGCATAAGCATTGTGCTGATTACGGTAATTCTTTAAACTCTAGGTGTTTTTAAATAACACCAGACGGGTTGACATGCCATCAAAATCAGTCGACCAATCTGTTGGAATGTATAAAACTTACAAAAACTTTCGAAAAACTACAATTCTCGTGACCCATGATGTTTTTAGTTACCGAGAATTTCAAACGAGCCTGAAGCAGCAGTTTCTTTCGAATTGTTAATTAATTATCGGACTTATCGTTATGTTGAATTAAAAGTGTTACACAGCAATACTTGAAATCATTTAACTGTGTGCAAATAAAACAATTAGTTTTAGATTGTAAACTTGAAAAAACCCAAACTAGATAGAATTACTGGTATTAGATAAGAATACTTAAAACCATTTAATTGGGTGCAAACCAAATAGTTCTGGTTTGACTAAAATGCTAACAACAAACTATTCGTTTACAAATAATATATATCTAATGTATATATGTGTAAGTAGGAATTAATATTAATCAACCATCAAGGGTTGATATGCTATGAACATAGCCAAACCACTAAATTCAATTAAGATGAGAAAAGAACAGGTAAACAATAAATGCAAACACATCTTCAGTTCGAGGATCATTCTTTAATAGAGGATGGATTTGGTGGGTTCATTAGAAAATACGATTATTAAGTTGCAGGTTTGTGAATTTCAGCCGCAAATCTAAACATTCTAATTTTATAGAGCTTTTCTCCTTTCTTAATAAACAATCCACATGACTAAAACCAAATTCCATCATAGACAATCTTGGAAAAGTGAGTAACATGGGTTCAACATTTGTTGTCTAAATTTCTGAGACGAAGCTTGTTGATTTTTATTAGTAAGGGTTTTCGGACTATTGTCTTCATCTTTATTGATATTTCCATTACGCCATGTGTCCAGGAGGACACATGGCGTAATGGTTATAGGCGTTGGTTCCCAAAGGAGACAATCATCTGGAGGTTGCAGGTTCAATCCTCACTACAGGCGAGTAACTATACAGGAATACTTAACACTTGTACCCGGTTATGGCTGACGGAATCAGAATCGTAGTTTCAATAAAGGACGTAGTTCGAGGTTCCGTGAAGTTTCCTGAGTTCGACAAACTCCTAAAGAAGGCCGGAGGACATATCGACCGAAACGTTGTAGAAATAACAATAAATATGAAGACAATAGTCCGAAAACCCTTAATGATAAAAATGGGTTCAACAGTTGTGCGAAGTTTTTCGTTTATTCAGTAATTTCCAATTCCTTTAAATAGGAACATGGGCTTTGCTTCAAGATCGAAAGTCATTAAAAATTTTCTTATTTTAATAAAGGTGTCTAAATTTGCACTTTCTACTTCAATATCAAATAGAGAAATAATCGATTCAGGAATTTCTATGTTAAAAAATCCTTGGATTCATCTTTCAAGTCATCTTATAAATTCTTGATGTGGCTTACGAGGATAAAGTTATTGGTTGACCAAGATTTTTCACATGGAATGCGACTAAATGAAATTTCACCATAATCTCCTTTGGGTCCACACACTTTTTCCATTAGTGTCATAGTGCCTCCATCCCATTTGGCAAAAAGTCATCTACAGTATATAGTAGGTTGATTATATTTTAAGGCATATCAACCATTATAGATCATTTGATGCCAGATCATGTTTTATATCTGCACATTAAAAATGAAGATGAACGTCCTGTGTAGTCTCTACTCTTAATTGATCTGGCGTATATATATATATATATATATATATATATATATATATATATATAATTATTTTAATACCCTGTCCGGTGGCAAAAGCTGCTTGGTAACGCTTGGAGTGGTAGTACCGCCTTGAGCTACCGAAACTGTGTTATCACCCCTGGTTGGCGGCTGATGAGGGAAGGGTATCACATGTGTTTCACACATTGTATGATATATATATATATATATATATATATATATATATATATATATATATATATTTATATATATATATATATATATATTGTGAACGAATATATTTTAGGTAAAATTATTTCTAAACGATCTAGAGTTCGTTTCTTTGCAAATATTAAATGATTTCGAGTATTGCTAACACTGATAGTTTGATTTGCACATAGTTCAATGGTTTCATTGATTAATATTTAGTACTAATAATTTTGTTCAACATTATTCGTGTTTTTGTTAAATGGTTTCAAGTTTTGCTATGTATATAGTTATCATCTCTTCCGCATATTATGAGACATGGTCTTTTTTTAAAGTAGAATTTAACAGGTTTGAATTCAGAGTTTTCCTTCTCTTACAGGGTGTGGAAGTAAAATATGGAATAACTTTTAAAACATTTATTTTAGTCTGATTAGTTCAATTTTTGAAAAAAAAAACAACCCAAAACGTGATAAATCTAAATTTTCCTATTTAGCGCTATCATTCAAGCCCTTTTTTAAAAATAGAATTAAACCCAATATAAGTGAGAAAAAAAAAAAAAAGAAATGACTAAGAATCTATGATTTGGTTGACGTTGAAACCGAGCCCCAAATTTCTGAAATAATGGGAGTTGCTTTATGACCTATATCAAGCCCAGACCTTAACCCTCTTGATTACGCCATATTAAGCGTTTTAGAAAAGAAAACAAATGCAACTTCCTATCCATATATTGGTTTGCATAAGATTGCTATTCAGGAGGAATAGAATAAAATGTCTGAAAAATTTATTTTATAGGTATGCAAATCGTTTCGAAGGTGTGTTAATATGATAATTGGAAAAAAAAAACGGCCATATTGAGTAAATTTACTGTTCCGTGTCAATCTTCTTAATTTATTGTTTGTTTTTTAAAACTAGAATTAATCTTGTTTCATAACAAAATCGGTTATTATTATACTAGAATGTTTCTAACTTTGCTTGTGCACTTAGTAGACTGCTTTACCATATTATTTAGTAGACTGCTTTACCATAACAAGGTTAAAGAGGCCAGCCCGCTCTACAATTCACCTTTACTGAGGTGGGGTAAATAGTTGGATTCCTGTCCTTTTTAAGAATATTAGCGCTAAGTGTTATGTAAACAACCTCG
>OY757905.1:140098970-140176768 GCA_963585895.1 Sepioteuthis lessoniana | reverse complement strand
GTAAACAACCTCGTCCAGCATTTGAACTCGTGATGGGAACCATTATACAACGAACACTTCCACTATTACAATGTAATAATAATAACACAATTTAAAATCAGTCATTTGTATGCACACAGTTAAAATGTTTCACGTATAGATAGCGATTAGATATCTCTATTAGACCTACTGATGGGACCCTAACAGTTACTATAACTCTGTTTCAGTGTGGACCTTGGAGTAATGGCAATAAATGGGTTCTTTAGGTGGTGCCCGTGGTGTAATGGTTATCGTCGTAGAAAATGGACACGGCGACACGAATTCAAATCCTTGACGAGACTGGTTGCATTTCACATAGCACTAATACCCTTGGGAAAGTTATGAATCCAATTATTCTCCCTCCAGCTATGGGTAAATAGCAGGGCAGACTGATTCTTCAGCCTTAGTGAGGCGACTAGTCTAGGAGAAGGAAAACTTTGAATTCAAACCTGTTAAACTCTGCTTAAAAATTGACCTTGTGTCATATCCTGTCCGAGCGGAGGGGTTGGGTAAATATGATAAATGAGTTCTTCACATTTCTGAAAGCTCCAGAACAGGAACCTCAAAATCAAACCCAGTTTAGGGTCAAAGCAGACATGAAGTCATTATATGAACTTTTCAGCATCTGAATTTTTCAGCTCACCCTCGTGTATAAATAACTATGTCACTATAAAAAATGTTTTCTTGATTGCCGTGTACAGAACACATCTGCAAAATACTGTAAGTTACGTTGGAACAAAGACACTTGTATAAACCAAATTTAACCAGGATAGATAAAAGACATATAAATGTAACCAAGAAAATTTATATTCCTATATTCTTATTTACTCGGCAAAAATTTTATTCTCACAATAGATCTATATGAACAACTTTGAGGAGCTGTGGTGTAGATTTGGATCTTTTAGGTCTGCGAGGAATATTGAACAAGTCCTGGAGGTAACACCCGACAAAGCAGTAGCTATACGGCTACCTAACACCCATCGCGAAAACTATCAAAGTTAGACGAACCAGACAAGCAGGTCACTGCTGGAGAAGTAGGAACGAGCTAATAAGTGAGGTACTCCTATGGACCCCTTCACATAGCCGAGCAAAAGCTGGGTGACCAGCTCGAACCTACATACAGTAGCTCTATGTAGATACGGGGTGTAACCCTGAGTACATGAGGGAAGCGATGAACGATAGGGAGGGGTGGCGAGAGAGGGTCAGGGATATCCGTGCTGATGGCAGGACAAGATGATGATGATGAGGTCAGAGACTGATTATTTGTTTATTCAAATGTCCAGTATGTTTTTAATGGGTCGTATGAAAATGACACATCACCAGTGACCATCACAGTCCATCAGATATTCTGCTCGGAGTATGATATCTGTCAACTACTTTATATAATCTAGCAGTTTTTGTTTGAGTGATTTTTGTTACCCTGTTTTAAAGAGAGCTAAAAATGCAAACGATTAAGTTCAATCCCTGTGGACCCCTAGGCTTTTATTCACTCTGCTAAAACATTATTCACCCCAAAGATCTGTGTGGACCCCTCTAAGAAGCCCTTGTATGGATTTGGATCTTTGAGGTCGTCCGGTTATTCAAATGTCTTGTATATTTTGAACGGATCTCACATGAATGATACATCCGTAGCAGTCATTTCAGCTTATCAGACATTCTACTATATGCATTATATCTCGCAACTAGTCTTCATTATCCTGCGATTTTTGTGAGCCTATCATAAAGGGATTTATAAATACAAACTAGTAAATTAAGTCTCTGTGGATCTCTAAGTTTTTATTCACCATAACAAATTTCTATTCACCCCAGGGGGTTCTCTATGGATCATATTGAGAAGCCCTAGTTTTGAGAGTAGATTATTTCTCAGTTTTAGGTTCTAACCTTGTCTGAAATTCCTGCCTAATTCCTCTCCTGGCTAAAGTTTTTCTTCTTAGATTTGAAATTCCTGGTTTATAAGACAAAATGCTTTCTTTTAAAAATATAACTGTTCTTAATAAAGACCTAAAAAAAGAGAAAAGACATTGAAAGGGAATAAATGCAAATTAAATTAATAACAAATACACAGTAGATAGAGAGAAGAAGAATTGAACGAAAATAGAAAAGATATTTTTTTTAAAATTCAAAACAAATCAAGAATTCAGTATGATCTCTTAAATAGAACAAGATGGAGGAAAAACGAAAAAAAAAGAAAATAATATTTTTTTCTTTAAAATCAATGAGAATTACAAAAGAAGCAGGAGTGAAAAATAAAACTAACTAAATAAGAATTCACCATGTTATTAATCCGCGTTCAATGTTTAGTAAAATGAAATCAAATGTTGGGCAAGATGTTTACCGGTTGTAATTTTTTAATGGATTGTCCTCTTCATTCCGTTGTCACCACAACGACAGAGATATGAAAACCTTAGAGATGAGTACAGCCACTACAACTTGTTTTCACAAGATGTCTGCTTACGCAAGGGAAATAGAAAGAGAGAAAAAAAGAGGAGATTTTAATGAATAAGAATTAAAACAGCATAAATACATTTTTATGAGCTTGTCCAAACGTATTGATTACTTAAGAATGGTTGTTTTTTTAATAGAATGTCGTCTTAATCTATCTATCTATCTATCTATCTATCTATCTATCTATCTATCTATCTATCTATCTCAGTCTGTTCATTATCTATCTATCTATCTATCTATCTATCTATTTAGCTATCTAAACTTTAGCTTAAATCAGTTATACATAAATACACACACATATATATATATATATATATATATATGCATATATATATATGTGTGTGAGTGTGTGTGTATGTGTGTATATATATATATATATATATATATATATATATATATATATATATATATATATATATATATATATAAGGTTTATTCAAAAAGTTCTAAGCCTCAAACAGGAATCATAACTGAACATTTTCGTCGTGGTAGTATTTAAAACTTGAAAAACTAATTCAGATTTCTGTCTTAATTTTTGTACAAGTGATGCCTATAAAAATTTGAGAGAATTGCGAAAAATATAAATTTTGGATGAGGCTTAAAACCTTTTGGAAAAAAAGAATATATATATATATATATATATATATATATATATATATATATATATATATATATATATGCCCCACCCCTGGGCGTTTGAGTAATTTGCCGAAGGAATTAACAATTACCACTCGTGTAATGTAAAGCTCTTCAATCAAAAGAATTGGGCTCTTCGGCCTCTGATAGCGTAAAATGTGAACAAAATTAAGTTGATACATATAAGATGAAATTCCCTAGTTTGCGTTTTGGCTGCTACCACTGGCTGTAGGTTTAGCAGGGTTTCGATCCCAGCTTGAAGCACCTTGCGTGTCTAACCACGCTGATGCGCTGGGATATAGCGAAACTGTCTGTGGATGACAATACACACACACACACACATATATATATATATATATATATATATATATATATATATGGAGGGTGACTTTTTATACGAGATTTGATTGAAAAGTATACAGACTGAAATTAATTTTGATTACAAAATTCAAAAGACCGAGTTCCGTGTAACTATTTTTTTCTAACTAAAAACTATTTCACAAGAATAAACTAACCACATGTCCAGTGAGAGGCTGATCTAATTGTAAGGATGAGTAATTATGAAATACCTTCGCAGTTTCCTTTTTATTGTTGGTCTATCGGGAAGAGAATATGAGTCATATATAATGTTTTGGAGTGATTCAAAAAGTTGTCAGTTGATTAGGGACACGATTCAAAAACCGTTCATCATTTGCATACATTCAGATGACCAGTAAACCTTCACGAGTGATTTCGAGTTTTATTGGGTGCCACATTTATCTGGCCTTGTACCACATCGAAGCAAATAGCTTCGTAAATTGGTATACATTCGGATGACGAGAAGGTATTGATAAACACATTTTATCTTTTCGATTCCTCTATTTATATATATATTTATATGTATATTTCATAAATGAGCCAGTCTCCTTTCTCCATGGGTTAGGTCTTCAACAGTCCTCTAAGAAAAAAATATCTAACAAGCTGTTGAGGGTTCCAAGACAGCGTTGAGGTAGTTAAGGCTAATTCTCACCTCCTGTCAAGAACTTGACCGTTTTTTAGAATCTAATGAAATCATCCTAGTCTCTCTCGCTCTCTCTCTCAGAAAAATCTGCGGGTACTGTTCATGCATCTATTTTGAAGGAAGGTCTTGAGTAAATTAGAATGTTATCTGCTTGAAAATTATTACTAGTAGACAGTGATACTTTAAATCATACAACTGTATGCAAATTGTTTGTATTAGATAAGTATACTTGAAACAATTATTATTTACAAATGATTATTATTTTTAGGTAAATGAAATCAATTCATTTGCATAAGATATCAGTAATTGAAACAATTTCACTGTGTAAACAAATGATTTTTATTAGATAGGAGCAGTTACTTGAAAGTATATAACTGTTTGAAAAAAGACTGACTTCGGAATTAAATTACTCAAAACTTATTCAGATGCCGTAAAAACAACCGACTATTCCATGATGAAACTGTTGTATTTTTCCCAACACGCAAACACTTGAGTGCATTTCAAGTCCACGATTTTTAAATGTTGATTGTTGAAAATCACTGCAAATTCGTCTTTAGAGATTTGTCTTGCATTAGCATTTATTGTTCTTGAATCCTTTTCAATATCACGTAAACACTATATATATATATATATATATATATATATATATATTATTATTATTATTATTATTATTATTATATAATAGCTCTATCCTAGATATTGAGCACTCTCCATTATACTGCACTTGGTTCGCCACAAACACACAAAGTGAATTAGGGACAACCAAAACTCTTATAATATACATATATATATATATATACACACACACACACACATATATATATATATATAAATGCATCTATATTTTGGATGAATGGTTCTCATGACAGAAAATATGTACATGAGTGTTACTCAAAATTTATTGATATTCGACATTTAGATTATTTTAGTTCAAAATCCTGCTTGTGAGGAAGTGCAAATTCAACTCACTAATCATGGCTTGAGAGATCAACACCAAACTATGTTTGCAACTGTAGTAATATCTTTCAGTTTAAGAAGCTTTGTCAATCAAAACTTACTTTAGTCTAGTATTTCATAAATTTTAGCTGTTACGGTTTTGTATCATAATTAATCAGATTGCCAATGGTCGCTACGTATGAGTACAATGATTAACAAGCTAGTTTTATATATTAAGTACAACTGAATGTTAAGATTGATTATTTATGAGTACTCTATATTTGTGATTGAGTGCCAATCTAATCAATGTTTAATTTTTAAAGCACTTTGCCTGGTGGAGTGTCTAGCGAGCAAGGCCAACAAACCAGTTTTAGTGAGTTCGATTCTTATTGGATGTCATATGCTTCTTATTCTGTGCCAAATTAAGCTAAGCTTAGAAAAAGAACAATTCGAAGTATCAGCCTTTGGCAGTGGGGAAACAACAGGGATTCAAAATAAAGAATAAATTCCTAGTAATTTTCGTGCTGCGCTCTCTCTCTGTTTTTAGCTTCGAAAACCTGCTTAAGAGCCCACTGGAATTCTTATGAGTGAAAGAGGATAAAAATCAAACTCATATATTTTATCCTCTCCCTCTCTCTCTGTGTCTCTCTCTCTCTATATATATATATACGAGGTGCATACAATAAGTTTCCAGACTTTTTTGTATGGGCATTTAAAATTAAAATTTGAGTATGTCATTGCTATACATCTTATGAGATGACTGACCAATTTTTAGGATTCCAGGTTGAAATGAACAGCTACAGCAGCAATTGGAATACACCCTACTAAATAAAGCCTGACTGCCACAGCTGGTGAATTTCAAAAATGCAATCTGACACTTTAGAAGAACGCTATGCAATAAAACTTGTTTAAACTTGGAAAAATGCCACAAAGACGTATGGAATGCTTCAGGCTGCTTTTGGAGCATCTTGCATGAATCGAGCATCAGTTGTTGGGTGGCATAAGAGATTCAAGGAAAGCAGGGAGTCTGTGAGAGATTATGAGCAGTGTGGGAGGAGTAAGGAAGTCAGGACACCACAGTTGATTGGCCAAAGGGATTGGGTTAGTGTTTCTATGTTGAGGTTTTAAGGGAGTTCAGGAAGAGATTCCTTGGGGAGAGGCCAGCACTCTTCAAATCGGGTCAGTGGCATTTCCAACAGGACAATGCACCAGTCTACATGTCCATCCTTGTCACAGACTATTTGACCAAGATGGGCATCAAGACATTTCCTCACCCTCCCTTAGTCCAGACCTTGCTCCCTGTGACTTTTGGTTATTCCCTAAGCTCAGAGTCTGTCGTTATGAGACAACTGAGGAGATGAAAGACGCAGTGACAAAGATCATTGACACGCTCACACAAGAGGACTTTCATGCGGCCTTCCAGAAGTTATTGGAACGGTACAACAAGTGCATTGAAGACGGAGGAGATTAATTCGAAGAGGACTAGAGTTTCATGTGTGTACTATCAATAAAAGTGCCCATACGAAAAAAGTCTGGGAACTTATCGTATGCACCTTGTATATGTATATATATGTATATATGTCCTCTTTTATACTGAGTTTTACAGTCTTTGCTATTGATCAGTTCCATTTTGTAAATCTTTTTTCGATGCTCCGTATCATAAGAGATCGAAAAAGCTAATATTTACAACTATCAGTCAGAATAATATATGTGGCAGGGGCTGATTAGTAGCTGCCTTCCACCAGTAGAGATTCTAGTGCCCAGCTGTGTGACCAACAAAGTCAATCTCGAGGAATTCTATGAAAAACAATCTCACGCGGGTGTTGAAAATAGTTATTGTTGTCAAGCTATAGATTTCAGTGCATTGTCTCAAAAATACATCTTCTCGTATTCTTGTTTTGAGGCAAGTCCAGAGGAAAGTAGTAATATCAATAATGAAGTAAGTGAGAATCTTCTGTGAACACGTGTCTGACTTTTTCCTTTCTAGACGTGAACGCGTTGTCTTCTCATCATCTCGTCTTTGTCTTGGATTTCTTAAAGACCCAGCAACACCACAGGATGCGATTATTGAGAAGATAAATCAAAAATTACTGATAATACCATTAAATGTATGAATGAAAATACGTATAATACATTTATATCAAGTGAAAAAGAGTAGTTCTCCTCTTCAGAAATGTTTAGTACCCATTGTTGTATGTTAATGACAAAGATAAGTCAATATATATATATATATATATATATATATATATATATATATATATTATATTATATTATATTATAAGAGTGTTGGTCGAACCAAGTGCAATATAATATGGAGAGTGTTTAATATCTAGGATAGAGCAATCATATTATAATGATAATAAATAAATATATATATATATATATATATATATATATATATATATGTATATATATATATATATATATATATTTAATTCATGGAAAATATTCTACAACCCTAGGTTTCATTAAGACACACATCCACACGTAACTATAACACATACACACATACGCACACACCCACATACACTCACACACTTATAACCATACATAAACGAAATCCTAACGTTTATTTTTGTCTATATTTTGTCGTATTTTCGATTTTCAATTCATTCCATCTTTTTAACTGCCTGATGATTGTTGTTTTACAAATACCTCATGAAACCTAAGGTTGCAGAATATTTTTCATAGATTAAATATATATGCATCAAATATATATTTATTTATTATCATTATTATATATTAACACCGGACATTGGCCTAGCGGTTAGAGTGATCGCCAATGGCCCTGGAGACCTGCGTTCAATCCCAGGTCGAGTCATACCAAAGACTTTAAAAATGGTACTTGATGTCTCCTTGCTTAACACTCAGCATTATAAGGTACGGATAAAGGGTAAAGTGGAGCAATCCAGGGAAAGGAGTAGCGCCCTCCCCAACACCTTGGTGTAGTAGCTATCGAAAAGGGAGAAAGAATGAGAATATCTAAATGTTTTGTATGATTTGAAATGCAGACATTTGACCAATTCTCATTTCAATTTTATCAATTTTTACAGCGTGTGTGGAAAGAATTCAAACATCTATATTTAACATTTAATCAACTTTTTTTCCAATGAATGGCATTTCTATACATGAATAAATAAAAACATTAAACATAGAGTTTTGAGTAGTTTTTTTTTAAATACTTACTGGTAAAATATGAGATCATCGAACGAGAATTTGTTAGGTAATATAACTACGAAATTATATATATATATATATATAAAGACTGAGAGAGAGAAAGAAAGAAGGAGACTGATATTAATACGTACATGCATATATATATATATATATATATATATATATATATTGAGAGAGAGAGAGAGAGAGAGAAAGAGAGAGAGAGAGAGAGAGAGAGAGAGAGCGATATTAGTGTCCCGGCGTGTCTTTCTATATATATATATGTATATGTATATACACGTATATCTATCTTTCTCTACATATGTACATACTTATATCGATGTCTCTCTCTCTCTCTTTCTCTCTCTCTCTCTATATATATATATATATATATCTCCCTGTATTTATGTATATATAAATATATATACATATAAGCAAAGTGAGAGAGAGAGAGAGAGAGAGAGAGATAGATAGATAAATAGAGAGAGAGAGAGAGAGAGAGAGAGAGAGAGAGAAAAACAAATGATGTTGAGAGGTAAGATAAAAATGAACAACCTCTTTTCTTTTTCAAATCTTAAATCGTTAAAAATGTAGGGCATCACTAAACAGAATTGCGTTGCATTTTTTATCCTGATATTAGAATGCAAAACCAAAAAACAAAAGACACGAACTCTTCAAATCTAGAGAGAAAAAATGCTCTTTTTCCAGCATCAAAGATTATAACTCCAGGCTCCACAGATCCTTCTGCTTCAGGACTTTTTTTTTTGTTTAAATCAAGAGTATGCACTGCTTAATGTGAAGAACACTTCAATTTAATATCAGTTTATCTCTTTGTCTGAATGCAAAAGACGCACGTTGTCTATTTCTCTATATTTTTTAATATGTAGAATATTTTGGTTTTTCTGTGTTTTTCTTTCCTAATATCTATTCGTCTGTATATTTATACAATGCTTGACATAATTATTTAAACGCAAACATAATTTGCTTCTAACCGTCTGCTTTTGAAAATTAAAAACAGGAATATTATCCACAACGAATAGATTTGTGATCCAACCAAGACAACAAGGTTTACATTTATTTTAGTGTCAAGTAAGTTATAACAATTCAATTCCTTATTAACAATTATAGATTTAAATAACTATTCTTAATAAAAATAATTTTGATACAGCGGGATTTCTCCCGAGTGGTGGTTGTGTCAGTGCTATTGTATGGATGCACCACATGGATTCTAATAAAAAAAAAGCGTGATGGGAACTACACAAAAATGATACGAGCTATTTTGAACAAATCCTTGAAGCAGCACCTCACGACACAACAGCTGTACGACCACTTATCTCCCATCACAAAAAACCATCCAAGTAAAACGAATAAGACATGTCGGACACTGCTGGAAAAGCAAGGAAGAACCCATAAGTGACATTCTTCTGTAGACCTCTATACATGGATATGCCAATTTTGGTTGACCAGCAAAATCTAATTTAAATCAGCTCTGTTTGGACACAGGATGTAGTTTGGTAGACCTTCCGGGAGCGATGAATGATTGGGACGATAGATAGATAGATAGATAACGAGATATATATATATATAGAGAGAGAGAGACAGAGAAACAGAGAGAGAGAGAGAGACTCAAGGAAATAAATGCTGTCAGCGAATTGATTATGAAGACGATTTCAGGAGAAAAAAAATGAAATTGATTTATAAAATCATTTTTTCTTTCTTCATGAAATCTTGTTTCAAATCGACCAATGAGTCAAATTCTATCTTCTTTTTATCATGGAACTCAACTTAGTGAATAAGTCCTTAATGACCTTTGCAATATCGAACAGTAAAATAAACATTACTACATGGACGCTAACTAAACGGATGGAAAAAAAGCTTGACGGCAACTACACAAGAATGCTGCGAGCAATATTGAACAAATCCTGGAGGCAACACCCCTTAAAGCAGCAGCAGCTATACGGCCATCTAACACCCATCACGAAAACTATCAAAGTTAGACGAACCAAACATGCAGGGCACTGCTGGAGAAGTAGGGACGAGCTCATAAGTGATGTACTCCTATGGACCCCTTCATATGGCCGAGCAAAAGCAGGGTGACCAGCTCGAACCTTCATACATCAGCTCTGTGAGGACACGGAGTGTAGCCCAGAAGGCCTGCCAGAAGCGATGAACGATAGGGAGGGGTGGCGAGAGAGGGTCAGGGATATCTGTGCTGATGGCAGGACAAGATGAGATGATGTGATCAGTACTTGGTACACTCTTTCTGAATATTAGCCGTTAAATAAAATTAATTTTGTTATGAAAGAAACAAAGAATACATGTGTCAAGAAATGCGATAAATTGTAGTTCAGATAGAAAAGATTATCACGTTAAAAGTCAATCTTAATCTTTTGTAGTATTTTTCAATAGTGTTTTCGTAAGAATATCAACAATTGCAGATACAAGGGGGGACAGAAACCATTTGCCATTTTCAAAAATATATGACCAGATTTTCAATAAATATTTCATCCCTATCAAGTGCAGATGATTATATCTGTATATCATCACTTGTTTTCGCTTTGTGGTATAAAATACATTGGAACACGGAGAGAAGGATGTGATACAAGGCCAATTTTTATACTGAGTACAACTGGTTTTTTGTTAAGTCTAATTGCTTAACAAAAACTTGATAACTCAGTCTTCTCTACAATAGAGAACCATCAACACATTTTAGATGAGCTGATAACAGAGGAATGATGTCACGGATTTACCGAACGGCACGTTTCAGATTCTTAATTCAGTTTTCCTGCTTTTGGAGAGGTATCCAAGATTAAAGAGCTATTTACTCATATCTGGTAAGGTTTCAAGTTCATGCCTTCTCCAGAAGCATTAGCGTGAAGTGAACCGCTCACAGTAGCATCTAATATTTAAACTCGGCTTGGCAATTCCATTTTCTGGGACGATAACCGTTATGCTCCAAGTGTCACCATTCTACACCATACTCTGATGAATCATAATGCAGACAAGAGAGAATGGAGGTGAAATACCAGAATCTCTGGTGGTCAAAGCCTATTTCTTCAAGAATCCGTTTTGTAGGACTGCCAAGTTCTATGAATGTTTATGATTAAGTCTGATCACGTCCAATAAATTCGATTTTTGACAGGCTTGCACAAGAAATATTGTGAATAATTAATGTTTCGACGGGAATTATATATATATATATATATATATATATATATAAAGAGAGAGAGGGAGAGAGACAGAGAGACAGAGAGAGACAGAGACAGAGGGACAGAGAGAGAAACAGAGAGACTGACAAAGACAGACAGAGATAGAGAGAGAGAAACAGAAGAGATTGTAATTAAAATGAGGAAGTACACAGACGCACACACTGACATACACTGGTATATATATATATATATATATATATATATATATATATATATATATATTGTACAAGGCGCGGTCTAAACAATGTCTTGACTTTTTAGAGGCTATAGCTATTGTGCTCTATTGTCCTACCTTGTGCAAGAAGAGAAGACAATTTGAAATCCTTTATCGGTTTGAAAAATTGGGTTGTAATTGTGGGAGTTGATTTTTTTTTCTAAATTGCGTCTCTCACTGTGATTTAATATTCTTACCTTTTAAACGATTTGCTTTTTAGTATTTTAATTTATTAATAAATGGGATTCCAACCGGCTCATTGGCCTAGTGGGTAGAGTATTCGCCAATGGCCCGGGAGACCTGGGTTTCAATCCCTGGTCGAGTCATACCAAAGACTTAAAAATGGAACTTGATATCTCCTTGCTTAACACTCAGCACACATGTACGTATCAAGGCTAAAGTGGAACAATCCAGGGGAAGGAGTAGCGCCCTCTCTTACACCTCAGTAGCTATAAAAAAGAGAGCCTTCAGATCACCCTCGACTACAGCTCCATCTTTACGTATATATATATATATATATATATATATATTGAGAGAGAGAGAAGATAAAAATATATCGTATATTACGATATATTTTTATCTTTTCTCTCTCTCATTAAAAAATGAGAGGTAGAAAGAAGATAACAAAGATAAGTAAAAGACTGACATTGTTATTTACAAAGATTAGCTGTGAGATACAATATAACCGGTATTCGGTGTCCAGAGAGAATCAAAGTCACTAGAAATTCAAGATGCTCACCATTTCACCACTTGATCTGTTCAAGATAGAGATACGTAAGTTTCGATGAAGAATGAAGGCATTAAAAAGAAAAAGAAATATTTAAAAAAAAATAATGAATAGAAGGGAAAAAAGAATATAGGATAATAAAGACACAAGAAAAACGAAAGAAAAAGTATTATTATTTGGTAAGAAAGATGAATTGAAAGAAAAATAAAATGATTCATAAAAAGAATGAATGAATGAATGAAAGAAGGAATGATGGAAGGAAGGAAGAATAAAATGAAAGCTGAAGTAATCAGAAATAACAATAATAGTGATAATAATGATTAACAGTAAAAGCTAACGCTGATGTGAAAAACTCTCAAGAGATAAAAGATAATAATAAAATAAATAAACCAAACAACCAACCAATAAATCTACTAACTGCCAAATCAATCAAACAACTAAGCAACCAATAAGGAAAGCAACCAATCAAACATAAAACAAAAAAAAAACCAAAAAAACAACAACAATCAACCAAGTAACCAAATAAGAAGCCAATCAACCAAACAATCAACCAAGCAATAAAATTCCGACCAACAATTTAAATAACGAATCAAACAATCAACCATCCAATGAAGCAAGTATTCGACCAAAAAACTGAGCAATCAACCAATCTACCAATCAACCAAACAATCAACGAACCAACCAATCAACCAACCAACTAACGTATCTACCAAGGAATCAAACAATCAAACAGCTAATCAATCAACCAACCAAACTATAAACAAACCAATCAACCAACTAAACCAAACCAACCACCAACCAATCAACCGAAGAATCAACCAACCCCTCAACCAATCTACCAACCAACAAATCAAACAATCAAACAATCAACTTAAAATTAAGCAAGTAACCAGCCAAAAAGGCAATCAATCAAGCAACTAGTAAACCAATCAACCAATCAACTAGCTAACCAAACAATGAACCAAAGAACTAATCAACCAAACAATCAATCAATCAACCAATCAACCAATAAGTGAACCAATTAACCACTAAACCAATCAACCGGAAAACAATCACACAACCAAACAACCATTCAAACCAAATCAACCAATTAATCAACCAATTAACGGATCAAGCAAATAACCAATAAACAACGTCACCGACTAATCAATCAACCAACAAATCAAACAATCAGCCAAGCAATCAACTGACCAAAAAACAAATCAAGCAACCCAACTGCCAACCAATCAATCAAACAGCCAATCAACCCATCAGCTATCTAATCAATTAACCCATTTACCAATAAACCAACCAACCAATCAAGCAACCAACCAATCAACGAAACAATCCACCAATTACCTATCTAACCAAATAATCAGCCATCAAACCAACTACCCAATCAACCAACCAACTTATTAATCAGCTAACCAATCATCCAAGCAAATACACAATCACTCAACCAACCAAACGACCATCCAACCAAATCATCAAGCAAGTAATCAACTAATCAGCCAAATTCGGAAACCAATCTGCCAACCCATGAACCAACAATTCAACAGATCAACTGACCAACCAACCAATCAACTAAACAACAAAGCAATAACTCATTAGCCCACCAACTAATCAATCAACTAACCAACCAACTAACCAACCAATTAATGAACAAACCAACCAATTGAACAATCAAACAACCTATGAAACAATCAACCAACTAATTAAATAATAATGCTATCCATGGACCAATCAATCAAAAAGAAAATCAATTATGCTATCACATGACCAATCGATCAAACTATAAACAAACCAAAACACCAAACAATCAACTACCCAATCAACCAACCAACTTATTAATCATCTAACCAATCATTCAACCAAACAGCCAATCAATCAAACAACCAAACGACCATCCAACTAAATCATCAAGAAAGCAATCACCCAATTAGTCGACCAATCGACCGACCAATCAACCTATCAACCAGCCAACCAACTACTTAAGTTAGCCAAACAATTAACCAATCACCCAATCAACCAACTAACTAATAAAAAAATCAATCAAACAACCAACTAAACAGTCAACCAATCAGTCTGCTAATAAACGAAACAACCAATCATGCAACCAGCCACCAACAAATCCGCAAACGATCTAATCAAACCAACATTTAACCAACTAAGCCATAAACCAACCAACCAACCAACCAACCAAAATCAGAAAATAAACATAACCTTGAAAATTAAATTATGAAATATATAAATACATAAATTGTCGGTATTAATGGAAAGCAAATGATTAAAAGTATGATTATGATAGGAAATGAATATCATTAATAGTTGAAAATACAAACGGAATGAATCGAGACGTGTTGTCACTTTATTTCCAGGTATGTATACACCCAACCTGTCATCTACGGACAGAATGTGACACAAGGTGGTATTTTAAGTGCACTAAAGCTGGCTTGAATTGAAAGTTTTCCTTCTCGTACACTGGTTGCCTAACCAAGAATAAAGAATCCAGTAAGTTCTAATATTTACTTATAGCTTTATGGGAATAATATACGGATTCAGGCCTTTTCTAAGGGCATTAGCGCAAAATGAAACGCAAACAACTTCGCCCAGGGTCTGAACTTGGTTTTCTGATTTCATTTTTTACGACGAGAACCTTTACGCTACTGTGGGTCTATCAGACACTACTGATGTGAAATCAAGGTGAGCAGGAATGGAAAATTGGGGCAAAATGAAGGGGGAGAGAGAGAGGCAAAGAGAGATGAGAGAAGAGAGAGAGAGAGAGAGAGAGAGAGAGAGAGAGAGAGAGAGAGAGAGACAAACAGTTAGTCAAAGAAAGAAAGATACAAGGTGACAGACAAATACGATAAAAAAAAACAATTGGAAAATTCAGAGGGAAAAGATTGTAGCATTTAAAATAAGAAAGGAATGAGTGAATGGAGAGCAATGCAAGAGAGGGTGTTGAGAAAGGGTAGGACAAAGATAAAGTGAGAGAGGGTTAAAGAGAGACTAAAGAGAGAAGAAAAAAGCGGGATTTTTAAACATGGTTAAACTATGTAAGCATGATTCATGCCTGACATAAGCAGATCAATGTTTATTACAGATCTTAGCTTTATCCGATTTACTTTAAGGACAAAAAAGAACAAATAAAATTGTCTGCCAATGGCAGAGTAGAAACGAAAAAAAAAAAAAAAAAAAAAAAAAGAGAGGGAATATATTCAAAATCGAGAAAATACTTCCGAAATGAATATATAAACTTTTTATTTTTGCTTCTGTTCCTTTTTTTTTTCTTTTAATATAAAAACAATTTTAAAGAAATTATTCTAAAAAAAATCTTTTACATTTTCTCTGATCGTAAGTCTTTAAAATTCACTGTCTAAACAGATTTCTTTAAAAAGATTCACTGAAGAATAAAAGAGCTTAAAGAAATGTAACGGAAAAAAAAACTCTTAAAGTCAGAAACCAGAAAATTGTTTACGCAACCAATATAGGTGTAGATGTTTTAATTACATCGAACAAAAAATCTACAGATAAAGGAAAAGTCAAACATTTTACCCGAAACACTGATTAGAGTGAGAAAGAATGATTGGAAAATCAAGTGAAAAAAAAAAAAAAACAACCCGTATTTCTTTTAAGACAACTTACTCAGATTCAAAGTTTAGCAAAATGTCTTATCGAATTATTTATGCTTAACAAGGAGACCGGAAATCTATGAGGATATTGATGCTTATATTTATAAAGATAAGAAAGTTTCTAATGAGAATTTCATAGTTATTTTCAGTATATCAAAAATTTCAATTGCTAACTAAAAGGTTTGGAGTGAATTTGAACCTCAAAGAATAATCATTCAGCTGCATATTTGACTAGGGATTGTTTTACACTAGAAACAAATTTTAAAAGTAATTCTTCAGTAAATATTTCGCTACGTTGTGCTGCTTTTTGAGGTTATGGTTATATATATATATATATATATGTGTGTGTGTGTGTGTGTGTGTGTGTGTGTGTGTGGCTAGCATTTCTTCTTTGAGGCATATGTAATGAAAACAGGACAAGAGATTCTGTCTAGTAATCTTTGCTCAGTGCCCGAAGGCTCTTAAGGAAATGGTCCAATGTTTTGCCTGATTCTTGTCATCGAGTCGCAAGTAGGTGTCTAGAAAATATTTCATTTTTGGGCTTTATGTATGTAGCGTTCAGTACATCGATTGCTTCTTCGTAGGTAACTCAATCCGAGATAATTTCATTGACTGTGTGAGACAGGTAGTTGGTTAGGAGCGAACGCTTATTGATGGGACGTCCCGGTCTTTCTGAATGTAGAACTTCGATGAAATTTGTAAATGTCTCCTGCCAATATTTCCAGCCCTTGTCGACTGAATCGCTTTCTGGATCTGTGGTAAATTACTCTGGTCGCATAAATTGTTCCATTCTTAATTGAATAAATTGTAATGAAAACAGGACAAGAGATTCTGTCTAGTAATCTTTTATTCAATTAAGAATCTCACTACTCATCTGACTTGACAAGCGGAAATGTACAGCTTTTATAGCTTGGATTATCAAAGAGGAGATAACCCATATTCCCAACAGCATATTTGATTAGATATTATAGACATCATTTGTCAACATATTTTTTATTTAGATCCTTTCAACTCACCGTATAAAATTTGATACCAGGCTGGAGTTGGCTAATAAAATCTCCATATTTGACTGGTTCCTATGTACTTTCAGACCCCTCACGGACCATCACCAGTGGATGTGTATATGGCACAAGTACAATACAGCGTTCTATTCATTTCGATGTAACTTTAGAAAAGAAAATTGATTCTATACATGGCAACAGTAGTTAAAGATATTTTGAGTAAAAAGCACATTTGCAAATTAGACTAAAGATTGCTTTACACTTTAATCAAATTCTAAGAGTAATTCTTCTGAAAATATTTCGTTACATCATGATGTTTCTGGAGTTACAGTTCTATCTATCTATCTATCTATTATTCTATTTTATTGTATTGTGTTGATATAGAGGAA
Organism: Sepioteuthis lessoniana; assembly: GCA_963585895.1. Lineage (NCBI taxonomy): Eukaryota > Metazoa > Mollusca > Cephalopoda > Myopsida > Loliginidae > Sepioteuthis > Sepioteuthis lessoniana. The sequence goes on along the minus strand of OY757905.1, from coordinate 140,159,426 downwards.
TATTGCAATGCAGAGTAATTATTCGGGTCTAATTAATTTCGAAGTAAAAACTTCTTTTGCAAAAACCCTGAAAACAAATCCAATACAGTAAAATAAAATAATTTGGGCAATGCTTCAAGCAAATTATAAAATACATGCATATATATATATGTGTATATATATATATATATATATAAATATATATCCGGTGAGTGTCCAGTGACTATAGTTTTGGAATGGAATAGTTGTATAGAGAATATGAGAAATTTAATATGAATTTTTGGGGAGTGCTCAATGTAAGGCTATATATATATATATATATATATATATATATATATATATATATATATATATATATATATATCAGCATCTATATAGAAAAACTCACCTATCGGGTGAATATATCAGAAAAATAAAAGGACGTAAACTCAATCACAGTAAAAGTACCATAGTAAAATTTCAAAAAATCTCATCGAAATAAATTTATAATGGCACTATAACTATGGTTGAGTTTTCTTCCATTTACGTTTCATATATATATATATTAATAAGGATAGCGTAGAAACAGAATCAACCTTGCTTGGCAACTGGCAGTTTCCAGCCAATGTGTTTATCAAACCAAGTGATGAACGCACTGGCAGCTAACTGACAGTTGCCGAGCACCTTTGATTGTGTTTCTGCGCTATACTAACACACACACACACACACATATATATATATATATATATATGTGTGTGTGTGTGTGTGTGTGTGTGTGTGTGTGTACGCTCTATCAATAATATTGAATACTCTTTATTTATGAATACGGCAACTTACATTATATATATATATATATATATATATGTTTAAGTTAATCTGTATATTTTTAATTACTTCTGATGAAAATATCTTTCCCCTTCTCTTTTGGTTCTTCTTTTTATGTCTTTCTCCTATTTTTTTGTTTTCTCAATTAACGTCTATCTTCTTTTCAAATACTTCTTCCTATTATTTCGTTTTTCTTTTCTTTTTTTAAATTCTCCCTTCCTCATTTTACCTGGCAAACAAACTTCTTGTTAGGAAAACAATAATATCATCTTTACCAACATATCATCTTTACCAATCCTAAATCCAGCTCTTCCCCCCACAAAAAAAAATGCAGTTCGCCTTTCAATCACCAATTCAATGTCATCTTGAATGCAGGATAAATAAGGCAACGAAGACAATACCGTATCCCAACTGTTAAGGCTTTAAATTTCTTTGTTTAATGGCATATCAATCAATGTGGGTTATTTAATGCCAAATTAATCCTTGTAGAATACTAAAATGTACTATCGAGCCTATGGATGGGAGACAAAAGAGTTTATACCTTTCCTAAAGGTATTTTTCCAAAAGAAAACGGAATACCCACACTGGAGTTCGAACTACCTAACTATAGTCCAGCAAGTTAGCCCCTAACCACAGGACTCACAATGAAGGGTTACTCCATACCCTCCAGATATATGTTAATGTCATAACCAGCTTACGCCTTATTTTGGGCGGTCGTCTCTGAGAATACAGTAACCATATCTTAAGCCTCACCCACAGGGTATCTAAAGTCTTTTGCAAAGCCATGAATTCAAGTTTTCTTCTCGCTATGGTTAAAATAGATAAACAAATTTCTCATTCATGATGGGAGGACAACTCTGGATTTAAATTCTACAGCCATTCAACTCAAATTATAGACACAGCCCAGTCGGCTGGGGCTGTAGAACACACCAACTAGATCTGTGTCAAGGGGTAACCCCCGCAACGAGTATCCTAGATATAACATTAAAGAGTGATAGTGTGACTCCAGTCATTGGAGCTCTGGGTAATACGAAGTACCCACTGATTGCCATTGCCCCAACAATGGTTGATATGCAATGAAACCCGAACGAACCCCAAATTATGGAAAGAGACCGGGCTTTTCCCTTCTATATCTTTCAAACTTCGAAAAAAGCTTAAGTTCCGCTGTTTACAAAAAGAATAGGTGTAGAAATTGAAGGGAATACATACATTATATATATATATATATATATATATATACGTGTGTGTGTGTGTGTGTGTGTGTGTGTGTGTATGTGTGTCAAGGCGCGTTTGGCGTGACGTCTTATTTAAAGGAGTCGGAGGCATGATTTCGAATCCTAGACGATTCGAATCCGGTAATCACAAACACAGCAGGATATAATGTATACTCCTTCTCACTTTGGTACTCGAATAATTTCAGTTCTCCCGTTGACATCACCACATTCCTCCATGAGACAAGAATACTTTTTGCCGTCGTATTGTTCTGTTGTCATATGCATTTAGAGTTACTGCAATCCATGAAATATCAGGATCTACTATCAGGATCCATTGTATGATGAATTCAGTTTTCCTTTTATTTAGTGTGGTCCCACTACTAAGGCTAGAGGGCCCAGTCTACCCTGCTATATAAGTCTTGACTGGGTTTGGTTTCTAGGTTTTTCCGTTTGGTTTTATATCAAACTTCTTGAGTTATCTATTGCCAAAGCTTTCTTTGTGGAAGGAGAGTTGTATTACAATGTAACCACTAGCTGGATGATAAAAGGGTTCATAGCTTTCCCAAGGGTATTAGTCCAAAAGTGAATGCAATAGCGTGACTAGAGTTTGAAGTAATAAAGATGACGCCATCTTGCTCGTTAGCCAGCACAGCTCGGGGACTCCTATGCTAGCTGGAATATATATGGTGAAATTTACTGATTTTAAATTTAACTAGGTTATATTAGTAATGTGTGTAAACTAAGGATTTTCTTATTTATTCTGATATTTTGTACTCTATTTTTTTATCGTGAATTCTAAAAATAATATTAACAATATTTCAACCATAACAAACTAACACGAGAAAAGCACATGTTTAAAAGGAATAAAAAAAATCGATAACAGTTCGATCGTTATATCGATCGTAAAGGAATAGATCATATTTGCTCAAAAGCCAACTGGTGACCCCCACTCATGCACCTCTTCCTCATCCCAACTTCTTGCTCTAACCATTTTTCGGGTCTTTATCAGTTACTTAGCTACCTCCACTCTCACCCTTCTACCCGATCTTTCTTGTGATTGGGGGTAGCATGGGGCAGATGGAAAAGCATCGTATTTTTTTTCTTTCAACAAGCTTTTTAATCGATACAGGTATGAGTGTCAGGCTCTGAAGAGTGGGGTATAATATTTGAAATGTAACCGGGAGGAATTTATAGGTGAGGATGAATATGAGGATGGCAGGATTTACATGCTGTAATGTAAAAGGTGGGGGAAATCCCAAGCGAATGTTATTACAATTTTCGGCGGCAGCAAGCAGTCTCTTTCCCGCCGAAACTAGTTTTTCTTTGTGGGAAGAGACTCGAAATCGAAGTCACACTTCCGTTCTTGTCTGTGAGTTAACTGCGTAGGTAGACGACGAGATAGATGAAAATCTTGATAAATAAAAACACCAGCAGACTTTGACACAGGCTGATTCACGCACTCATATACGCATATATATATATATATATACAGAGAGAGAGAGAGAGAGAGAGAGAGAGAGAGAGAGAGAGAGAGAGAGAGAGAGAAAGACTAATGTATGCATGTACGTACATACATATGAACACACATACATATACACATTGATCTATATAAAATATATAATACTGCGGTTGATATATATATATATATATATATATTGATAAATGAATGTAATTATATACGTATAAATGTATATAATCACACGTGTACAGCTAATCATACTTTTATATACGCATAATATATACATATATATATGTATGTGTATGTGTGTGTATTATATATGTTTGTGTATTATATATATATATATATATATATATATATATATATATATATATATATCGATTATCACGGTGTTAAGAGAACTCAGCAGATCACTGAACACCCCTACTTTTGAATTTGTGTAAATGGTAAAACCCACACAGATGTATCATTATATCTATATGCATAGGTAATACATACTTATGTAAGTGTTAATATATACAAATATTCATACCAACATGCATGTCTGTGTATAAGCTTATTCACACACACATGCACATATGCACACACACATATACACAATTATTTAATATATACTTACCGTTTTAAGTGAATATAAAAAATATGCATATCCAGATACGTGTCTTCTGTCGTTAGTATGCACACAAGCACACACACATACTTAAATAAATACTTAATCGATATTTTCCCATGTAATCGGAAACATTATTCACACACACACACATACACACACACACACACACACACACACACATGTATATATATATTTATATATTATTCGATATACTAAGTGGGTGGCATAGAGCTAATAAACGTAAAAAAGTAAAATATTTTTCAAATATGGAAATCCACCGGGAGATGAAGCAAGACAACCACGAAGCTCGAGACGATTAAATCAAGATGTACACGTGCATGTACTTGCACTCAAAACAATAAAGTAGGGCAGACTGTGTTCGTTATCATTGATTAGGCAACCAGTCTGGGAGAAGGAATAACTCTTAATTCAAACCAGTTGTACCCTGCTTAAAACTTAACCTAGTGTTGCATCTTGCACATGGCAGGAGGGGCAGGGTAAATATATTCATCACCTCATACACGTATTCATAAAGAGCACACACACACACACACACACACACACGCGCGCACGCGCATATATATATATATATATATATACCCTTGGAACACCATTCTCATCGTCATCATGTCATGCTATCAGCACGGATATCCCTACCCTCTCTCGCCACACCTCCCTATCGTCCATTGCTCTCGGCAGATCCTCAGAGCTACATCCCGTATCGGCACAGACCTGCTGTATGTAGGTTCGAACTCGACGTCCTGCCTTTGCTCGTCCATGTGAAGGGGTCCATAGGAGTATATCACTCACGTCTACTCTTTCTTAACTACATCTTTCTTGTTTTGATATTCATCAGACTGGCAGATTTTACAAGTTACTACGTTTCATTAGATCTATTGAGGTTCTTGGTTTGTATGAATAGAAATGTGACGAGTGGTATCTTTTTGCAAGATTGCTGCGACAATGTCAAGGAAATAAATGTAACTGTTGCGAACCACTGGAAAGAAAAGCACATCGAGAAAAAAACTAAAAGCTGCTAGTCAAGAAGAAAGACTCTAGAAGTCGGAAGAACATTCCATAAATCTGATTGGAAGCGTCCTTCAATCGCAGATAAGCCAAACGAAGAAATGGTTCATGGTCAACTAAACATCAAAGTTGATCACTTCACGGAGGATAAACTTGACACGGCTTTGAAGACAATTAAAAGCAGAAAAGATACAGTAGTTGATGAAATACTTCCTGAAAATTAAAAGTTAAGGAAATTTGATAACATACAACGTCGATAATGCAACACCATGTATATGTGAAACCCAATAATGAAATAGAGGAAAAGCTGCATCTTTCCTTCACCGAAAAGAAGTGACTTTGCAATCACTAAACTCTACAGAAGGAGAACTGTTTCTGCTATAGCTGCTGATATTTACAATGCCCCGTTTTTCAATCATAATGAGAAGTTAAGAAAGTCCTCAGGAAAAATCAGAAATCGATCCACATACAAAAAACCTTGCAGCTACGAGGGGCATACAATAAGTTTCCAGACCTTTTTAGTATGGGGTTTAAAATTGCCGTAGACTCTTGAAAATTCAGTATGTTATTGTTCTACATCTTATGAGATGACTGACTAATTTTTATTATTTCAGCTTCAAATTAACAGCTACAGCAGCAATTGGAATACACCCTACTAAAGCCTGATTGTCACAGCTAGTGAATTTCAAAAATGCAATCTTGACGTCAGGACACTTTTGAAGAACGATATTCAATAAAATTCTTTGACTTAGAAAAAAATGCCACAGGAACGTATGGACTGCTTCAGGCTGCTTTTCGACCATCTTGTATGAATCGAGCATCAGTTTTTAAGTAGCATAAGAGATTCAAGGAAGGCAGGGAGACGGTGAAGGATGATGAGAGATGTGGGAGGAGTAATGAAGGCAATACACCAGAGTTGATTGGCCAAAGGGTTAGGGTGACTATGTTGAGGTTTTAAGGAAGTTCAGAAAGAGATTCCTAGGGAAGAGGCCAGCACTCTTCAAATCGGGTCAGTGGCATTTCCACCAGGACAATGCACCAGTCGACAACTCCATCCTAGTCACAGACTATTTGACCAAGATAGGCATCAAGACAGTTACTCACTCTCCCTATTGTCCAGACCTTGCTCCCTGTGACTTTTGGTTATTTCCTAAGCTCACAGGCTGTCGTTATGAGACAATTGAGAAGATGAAAGAGACTGTGACGAAGAACATTGACACGTTCACACAAGAGGACTTCCATGGGGCTTTCCAGAAGTTGTTGGAACGGTACAACAAGTGCATTGCAACTGGAGGAGATTACTTCGAAGGGGCCTATAGTTTTATGTGTGTACTATCAATAAAAGTGCCCATACGAAAAAAATCTGGAAACCTATCGTATGCACCTCGTATGTAGATTTTACGATGAATTTGATTCTACACACAGAGAAAAGATGGAGGAAATACTACTTGTATATGTTCTTTGCAAATAAACTTTTACCGCCATTATTAAGTTCTAGAACTATACTAAGGCAATAGTTCACTCATTCGATGTTGATACCGATTTCTTTGACATTGGCTATTAAAAATTCTTTAGTAACTCAGTTAAATATTTATTAATTTGAAAGGTTTTTAGATTGCAAATTGTTTCTGAAAACATTTGTATTACGACTAAGCACATATTCCTTCCGCCTACTTGCGCGCGTATGGCAGCGTGGAAGAAACTACTCCAATAAGATCAGCGGATGGGACGGCACGCGGAGATTGCGTTTTCAACATATGCATGGATAGGGAGGGCTTCCAGGCCATTCTGCACATCCTAATCTAGAAGAACCAGCAGATAATGGTGGTCCTGAAGGGTAGGTGACCCCCCTGCTTGTCCTGTAATCAGTTAGGCCATCTGGCGAGATACTTGACCACAAAAAACATCTACATTTGTTCTCAAGATAGACAGGGTCGCGAGGGGAAATAGAGGATCGAGAAGGTGTGAAAGCAATCTGTTCAACTTGATTGCTCGTCACGATTTGGTCGACAGGTTTCGTCTGGATCATCGAGGGAGGGAGATGTGGACGTGGCTAGATAGTTCCCCCTCTGTCCGTGCTAGATCCTATCTGGACAGAGTGTTATTTAGAAGAGCTGACACGGAATTTGTTACATGTCCCACGTTCCACTATTTAGTGCACACTTATCATAGGCTTCTTAAGGTTAGTGTGTTGTTAGCTGATAGGTCTACTCTACCTGGCTACGGGATGTTCATTACTTCCTTACTGGAGATACGGGACTTCTAGCAAGGTTACTCCTTGTCTCCTCTTCTGTATGTCCTCGCTTTGGAGCCCCTGCTCCGTAGGTTCAAGTCGGGCCCTGTCCCTACATACACTTGCTGTTCTGATGAATATCGCCGACTTTCGCTTTGATATGATTTGTTATTATGGCATTATTTTGTTAAAGAAAATTCCGTTTTTCTCCGCAAATTATCGCTTGAAGTACGCATACAATTGTTTTTCTTCCCATTTTTGCTTCATAGATTTTTGTTTTACAATTTATCTTCATATCATCTGCTAAAATTTGTCTTTCTTTGGTCTTTTTGTGTTTCCCTCGAGTCCTTGAAATGTTGTGTCAACGCAATCTTCTTGACTCAATGAGTCGAATAGTTCTATGAAACTAAATAATTTCTTGAAAAAAGACTGATTTCGGTGTTAAATAACCTAACAAGAGTTAACATACAGTAAAACCAACCAAGCCAGCCTAAACCAACCCTATCCAATATTAAGAATTCGCAATCAATAATGGGATTTCAAGTATTCCTAACAAATACAAATATCTTTAAAAACATTTATTTGTCGCACAGATGAAACCTAAATAGATACTACTAGAAAAGATGAGAGAGTATCTGGAATTAATGGCAACGAAGGGGTGATCCTCATTATTCAGTACAGCAGAACTGTAGCCTCGCTACCAGGTGTAGTTTATTGCCACATCCAGCACTCACCATTTTGGTGAGGGAGTATTAGTCCCTCTGTTTGGGACGGTGTCGGTATATTCTTATCCCGGTTGTCAGTGCAGTAAAAATCTGGTGCTTTTTGCTTGTGGCCTTTGTGTTGTACTAGGTTATGGGTATTTACATATTAGGACAGGTGAAATCTTTGTCCCTGTCTTACCAGTTTAGCTGGATGTGTAGCATCTTCAGTCATAGAGCGAAATTGATTTGCAAAACTAGCAAGGAAAAACCATTAGAAGGAGTCTCTGAGAAGTAGTGGCTAACGCGTTGCACTGTGATATTGTACAAAGCGAGTTCGAATTCAACTCATGCTATTACACTCACTTTTGTTCTGATAATTTAGGGAAAGTTACAGAATAACTCAAAATAGATGCAATTCATTAATATGATAATAATTTCTTTCTGAGACAAGTGCAATGATGGTCATTGGGAACACGTCCAGTAAAAAATGCATCTTTTGAACTTGAGATATCAAATCAATGTTTTTTAATTGTTATTATATCAACTTCCAGGACATGCAATCTTTTTTTGAATTTCTCGTCTCAGTAATAAAGCATTATCATATTAATCGTTTGCATCTATTTTGAACGATTTTGTCTCCAAATAAGTAGTGGTACAAAATACCTTTTCCTCTCGTGTCAAAGGTATTGTGACCAAGGATTAATAGTTGTTATAGTGTACTGTTTTCAAATCTAAAGCAAAAAAGAACACCTTATTATTAATAGAGTTATTAGCAGTCACATAGATCCCATGTATATTGAGACATTCAATATAAGAACCCTTTATCTTCTTCAGTAATGGGTTAAATAGTATCACTACTTGTACAAGTATTGGTTTGGCATTAAACAACCCGCAAAGTTTGATTTGTCATTGAGCGAAGAAACTGAAGTGAACCGAAAAACACGCCGAAGGAAAATATATCGGCAAATATAGAGATTAATGGAATCGAAAATTGGAGCGTTGAAAAGAAAATGAGATTTCGAATCAGCGTTAATGTTCGTTTCTTTCTCAGGTCGATAAAGTTTTTCATTTGTTTCTCGTTTTACTTTGATTTGAAATTCTATATTCTAATCTGCACTCATCTACCTTTCTCTTGTTCCTTTTCTTTTCGCTTTTGTTTTTATTTTGTTTCTTTTCGTTACTTTTTTTCGGGAGATATGTTTTTCTTTCACTCTATTTTGCCTTTTCTTATTTTCCTTCTCTCTTTATCATATTCTTTATCATTTTGAGATTTTCTTTCGATCATTCGTATTGCAGTTTTGTCCATTTTACTTCCACCATTGAGCTTATCGTAATTCTCACATTTTTCTATCACCACTTTTTCTTTTTTTCCACTTTTATTAAACGGCTTTATCATCGCAATGATTTTTATTTTAGTTTTTCATACTTATCTTCTCTCAAGCCATTATTTTTTGTTTCTATTGTTATTCGTCTATTTCTTTCTTCTATTCTCCGTCTCGTCTAATCATATTTTCTTCTTTTTTTTTTTTGCTTTTATTTTTGTTTTCATTCTTTTTCAGACATTGTTTTCTTTCTTTTTAACTCTATATTCTTTCTTTCTTTCTTTCTTTCTTTCTTTCTTTCTTTCTTTTACATTAAAAAGTTCTGATATTCTCCTTTTCTTTATATTTTCCTTTACCTTCTTTTCTATCGTTTTACAATCCACATCTTTCTTTCTTTCTTTCTTTCTTTCTTTCTCCGGAGTTCTGTTTTCCTTCTTTCTTTTAGAAATATATATTCTAATACATATCTTTCTTTCTTTCTTTCTTTCTTTCTTTCTTTCTTTCTTTCTTTCTCCGGAGTTCTGTTTTCCTTCTTTCTTTTAGAAATATATATTCTAATACATATCTTTCTTTCTTTCTTTCATATAGAAATATTCTCCCTTTTGTTTACATTTTTATTTGTCTTCCTTTCTATCTTTTTATGATCATCATCTTTCTTTCTTTCTTTCTTTCTTTCTTTCTTTCTTTAGTTCACCCTAAATTCATTGTTTCCAGTTATTTTGCAACAGCAGCTGTCTGACGCTTTCAACCAAAATAATACATTCAGCTTCATTCATGGGTGGAAATGGAAAAATCTACAACAAGGCAAAATGCACAAAAAGTACACAAGTTAAGCGAAACGAAAAAATAGTGAAAATGTTCCTTTTCACTTTTTGCATCAACCTTCGATTTGTCCAGGAGGGTCAAAATAATCATTTCTTGCGTTGCACATTTTTTAAAAGTTTGAGATAACCGGAAAATCACTTGCCGCCATCTTTTTTACTTTATAATCTTAGAGTTTTCTATCAGTTCTGACAATATATTTTTCCTGTCTACAGGAGGCATTTTTTCTTATCGGAGTTTGGAATAAAAAAAATGAATTACTTCAAATATTCTTTCGCAAAACTACCATCAAAAGATATCAGTTACAGAGAACGTCGTTTTTTTTTTATCTTAATTTATCTTAATCTTTTACACGAAACATTGTCAAATATTAGGATTATTAATTCTAAGTAAGTTTTTCTATCCATTGATTCATGATTTTATCTAATGTTTTTCGGCTTATCATTGTTACGACAGCCAGAAAAAGTGTCATTCAAAGAATAAAAAAACCAGCTCTAAGGAAGACAAGAACTTATGTCACTTTTTGTCTCATAGAAGTCGTATCTGCTGCTTTACCAATTTCACAACCAGAACTATTGATATTACAGGAGTAGAAAGCACACCAATAAAGTGCCCTTCTTGTCCACCAAAATTGACACCTATAAATAGTTCTCATTATTCTAGAACAAATCACGCCAATAACTATCTCTCCCTATTCAGTAAAAATCACGCCTGTAACTAGCTCTTCCGACTCTGCATAAATTGCGTCCATAACTAGCTCTCTCTATTTACTAAAAACCACATATATAAATAGCTCACATTATACAGCATAAACCTCATCTAAAATTAACTTTCCTGATTCAGTACAATCCATATCTATTACTTAACTTACACTGTTCAGTACGAACCTCGTCTATTACAACCTCTCTCTATCACAGCTAACAGTTCTTCACGTTCTCTTGCTTTCGCTATCCAACAATAAATTTGTTTATAGAGGAGTGTCAAATGAATTACTTATTCATTCTAATCTCATGTCACTTATATATTCTGTTTTATTTAATGATTTATTTTCATTCAATTTATTTTGTTATTTATATAAATTAATAAATTCAAATTCTTGTACATATTCCCGCTTTTATGAGAGCAAAAACCTGTATCATAGGAAATTGTAAATACTTATAATGAACGTGTCATGTTAATTAAATGTTCTTAAAAAAGCTTATATCTTTGTCATGGGATATCTAATTTGCGTAAAGATTTTTAAAAGTAGTATGTTTTATAATGATTTAATGATAGTTTTATAAAAAATAGTTTTATAAAAAATAAAATAAGAAAGGGCAAAAGGACACGGCAACACGTGTTCAAATACTGGACGAGGCTGATTGCATTTTACATCGCACTAATACCCTTGGGAAAGGTATGAATCCAATTATTCTCCCTCTAGCTATGGGCAAATAGTAGGACAGACTAGGTTCTTCAGCCTTGGTGAGGCAACTAGTCTAGGAGAAGGAAAACTCTGAATTCAAACCTGTTAAACTCCACTTAAAAATTGACCTTGTGTCATATCCTGCCTGAGCGGAGGGGTTGGTAAATATATATTAGAAAATTATTTTTTTTAAACTTTATCAAGTTTTAATAAGAGGAGCAATTTGTAAAAAATGTTAATTTTTAGCGGTTTTTTTTCCATACACCCGGTACACCGACCTGCGAAAACAAACTAACAAGGAAATAAACTAACAAGAAAACAAAACATATAAAACTTCTCATATACTCACACTAACATATGACAACGGTCTTAATTCTCTGACAGCAGCTGGGTTGGGTATCGGTAGCCTTAAGTTATAAACTGCATTCAATCAGAATGTTTGTTTTTGTAAGATTCCAAACTGAAAACTTACCTTGGAAATATGTAAGATATAAACGTAAAAAAGTCGCTTACGTTGAGAATGACCATAGCTCTGGGTTAAGATATCCAACTGTCGTAAAGTCAGCTGGTTTTCGATCCCAGCTTGAAGCATTTCGCGTGTCTCGTAGCACGGAAGAGTTATGATACAACGAAACAGTCAGTCTATGGATGGCAATAAATATATATATCTGCTCCACCAGGAGGTGGGGTTAAGCGCTCAAGAATTGCCGGATGCTAATTAAACGCAAAGCTCTTGTCAAGAATTGAGCATACCGATAGCGTATATGAAACAGTCTGTCTATGGATTATATATATATATATATATATATATATATATAGATTCAAAACTGTTGAAACAAAGCAGTGGCTAGTCGTATCTTTTCAGATTCTTGTAAGAAAATAGTGAACATTGTGGTGTATCTAAGCAAATTTAGCAAATTAACACCTCGGACAATGGACCAAATGATCTTTTGTGTGAAGATATATGAAAGAAACTAAATCTTTTACGATTGTTCAAGCAGAATACACAGAATTCCATGTTAGATTTTCACGCTGGTCAAGAATTTGGAAGCTCAAGGCACTTTTGAAGATCATAGGGCAATGAGTTGCTCCCCATCTGAGCTTCCGATCACCCAGAAGGAATGTGCAAGCTTTATCAGAACTTTGCACGCAGCATCTAATAGTGTTTTCGACTGAACAGCGGACATCAGAAACATGTATATTTGCAGTACTTTAGATATTTTTTGTATATGTCTGGGACTAAATGATTGCTGGTCCTAAAATGTTGTCTTTTTACCTTTCAATAAATGTAATTTTTGAAACACTATTATTTGTAGTTCTTGATTTGGTCCTGATCATTTTGTTTCAAAAATTGTAAAGCATCCTATATATATATATATATATATATATATATATATATATATATATATATATATATATGTGTGTGTGTGTGTGTGTGTGTGTGTGTGACCGTTTTTGTTTTTCTTAAAGAAATTATTGCTCTATGATGTCAGTTACATTGAGCTCTTTACTACATATATATATATATATATATATATATATATATATATATATATATATATATATATATATACAAGGATCATTAAATAAGTTTCCAGACTTTTTTAGTATGGGCACTTTTATTAATTGTACTCACATAAAACTCTAGGCCACTTCGAAGTAATCTACTCCGGCTGCAATGCAATTGTTGTACAGTTTCAACAACTTCTGGAGGCCCCCATGGAAGTCCTCTTGTGTGAGCGTGTCAATGACCTTCGTCTTAACATCTTTCCTCTCCTCAATTATCTCATAACGACAGCCTCTGAGCTAAGGGAATAACCAAAAGTCACAGGGAGCAAGGTCTGGACAATAGGGGGGTGAACTGTCTTGATGCCTATCTTGGTCAAATAGTCTGTGACAAGTAGGGAGTTGTGGACTGGTACCTTGTCCTGGTGGAAATGCTACTGACCCGATTTGAAGAGTGCTGGCTTCTTCCCTAGGAATCTCTCCCTGAACTCCCTTAAAAACTCAACATAGTAACCCTAACCCTAACCCTTTGGCCAATCAACTCTGGTCTATTGACTTCCTTACTCCTCCCACACCCTTCATCATCCCTCAAAAACTCCCAGCCTTCCTTGAATCTCTTATACCACTTAAAAACTGATGCTCGATTCATGCAATATGGTCGAAAAGCAGCCTGAAGAATTCCATACATTTCTGTGTCATTTTTTTCAAGTTTAAAACAGAATTTTATTGCATATCGTCCTTCTAAAGTATCCTCACGTCCTTGCAGGTACGACTATTTTGGGTTAGAGAGTATCTGGAAGTAATTGCAATGAAAAGATACTCCACAAAACTCCTTGACTGGTGCCTCACCATTAGATAGATTATGGTCATAACAGGACACTCCCTTTTCGGGAGCTCTTATCGCTATGGAGAGATGGAGACGGCGTATTCCACTGACCTACCCGACCGGCTCAATCATTTTTCTAATTGATCACACATCATAGTCTAATGAAATGAATCTGACCTGCCATCACTCTTTCTTTCTTCACACATACACACACGAATACACTCCCCCCCCCACACATATATGTATATATTCGTGTAAATAAGGCAGACACTTTTTGTCTTTGATCCCTTTAAGTATTTGTATGAGTCATTTGACTTCTGGATGGAAATACTTTCGGCCTCAAGTACTCTCAGCCACAAGTAGAGCCATCTTTGAGGGAACGAATAATGAAATTCAAGATCAACAATGAGTCATTTCTGTTTAACTAAAGAGTTGGAGGAAGAACAAGTGGGAGGGAGATTTTACCAGAGACACGAGGAAGATTTAGCTGGAAAAGGGTTAAAATGTTTTTGAATTAGGCTTCGATATGAGAAGTTGATTTTGTTTCACGGTGGTTTATTCAACTATGAGGCTACAAAAACCCGATATATGAAGCTACATGAATCCAACCCAAGTTTTATCTGTCAACATCACAAAACGCATTTATTTCCATCCTCTAAATACAGAAAAATTCCACCTGTAAAAACTTTCTTATTACATAAAAGACCGCTCCAAATTCTTGAAATAGGCAGACACGAGGTGTCATTATTATTGAAAAAAAGCATCTTTAAAAGCAAAAATGCTGCCTATATAATTATATGTAATTGTTATCGTCGTAGGAAATGGACACGGCGACACGAGTTCAAATCCTGGACAAGGCTGATTGCATTTCACATAGCACTAATACCCTTGGGAAAGGTATGAATCCAATTATTCTCCCTCCAGCTATGGGTAGATAGTAGGACAGACTAGGTTCTTCAGCCTTGGTGAAGCAACTAGTCTAGGAAAAAGAAAACTCTGAATTCAAACCTGTTAAACTCCGCTTAAAAACTTACCTTGTGTCATATCCTGCCCGAGCGGAGGGGTTGGTAAATAGGATATATATATATATATATATATATATATATATATATCATCATCATATCGCGCTGGTAGCACGGATATCCCTGACCCTCTCTCGCCACTCCTCCCTATCGTTCATCGCCCTAGGTAGGTCTTCAGGACAACATCCCGTATCCTCACATAGTTGCTGAATGTATGTTCGTGCTGGTCGTCCTGCTTTTGCACGGCCATGTGTGGGAGTCCATAAGAGTACATCTCTTATGAGTTCGTCCCTGCTTCTCCAGCAGTGTCCTGCATGTCTGGTTCGTCTAACTTGAATAGTTTTCGTGATAGGGGGCAGGTGGCCGTACAGTTGGTGTCTTGTGGGGTGTTGCCGCCAGGACTTGTTCAAGATTGCACGTAACATTCTTGTGTATTTGCCGTCTAGCTTATTCTCCAGCCGTTTTGTTAGCGTCCATGTAGTGCACCCATATAGCAGTATCGATGTGACCGCTGCCTGGAAGAAACTGCGTTTCATTTTATCGGTTAGGTCTGATTTCCATATAATCGATAGCCTATTGATACATACACCAGGTCTGTGAGGATACGGGGTGTAGCCCTGAGGACCTGCCGGAAGCGATGTATGATTGAGAGGGGTGGTCAGAGAGGGTCAGGGATATCCGTGCTGATGACACCACACTCACACACACACACACACACATACACATATATATATATGTATCTCAGTGAAAAGGTATGTATTGCTTCCGCAATTAAAAATAACTCCTTACAACATTTTAAAAATATCTTCTCTTATTAAGCCTCACTATTATTTTTATGGGGGTGTCTTCATTGTGTAATGATGGAGTGTGGAATCGTAGTAAGGGAGTTCGAACTCCAGTCGCGCTATTACGTTCACTTTCGGGCAAATACCCTTGTGAAAGGTATGAACTCCCTTATCCCCATCCAGCTATGGGTTAAATAGTACCGTTACTGATCTTCTAGGAGAATAGCTTTGGCATTAAATGAGCTACAAAGGTTGATATACCATAAAACAAAGAAGCCAAACCAAACTATTATTTATTTTCCTTGCATCAAACAATATATATATATATATATATATATATATACTGAACAATAAATAAATTTCATGGAAATGCTTTTAAATCCTCTATGCTCCAATTCTAAGATTAACCAACCCCTAATCTAAATTTTCACAAGCTCTACTGCTAAAATCCTGCGACTTAAGCCTAAAATGATATAATCTGATACTAAAATGACCCAAACCTAAAGGGTAAAATAACTTAGTCCCTATCATAACCTTAAAAGGTCAACATCTTCATATTAAAATTGTTTAATTTTTAACCTTAAAAAGGCTTAATGAAAGAAAATATAATCATTATGTACAATGGAATCAAAATAGAATAAAAAGCATTATTTCTTAGAATGAATACATCGTTTTTAGAAAATAATTTTAAACAAAGTTCATTTGGTTTCAGTTTTGCACAAAAAAGTTTTAAGGTAATGAATCCATTTGAAATTGGACATCAAGTAATTCTGAAATTCTTCCAACATCTGACACATCCATCATAAACAAGGTTTTAAACGTGAGTCAAGTTTACACTTTGAAAACGTTTTGCTTGCTTGCTAATAGGTTTTAATCTCTTTAAAAGCAAAAATACAAAGAAAACTAAAACTTTTTCGTGTCAAAATTTGCGTAGACTCTATATTGGCTGGGAGAAAAATTAAGTGATGTGGTTTGAATATGATCATTGTTCTGATGCAAATGTTATTTTTCCTGTTTTATATCTCCCGGACAACACTTGGAACTCCTGCTATCATCTCCAGCAAGTGTTGGCTATATATGGGTGATAGAAGGTGTTATATGGAGATGAATCGATGTATACATTTTAGATATATGTATATAATAAGCAAGATGACATTTTCATATATGAGGCCGAGCGGAATTTCACGCACATATCTACCTCCCGATTATTGATGTCTGTTTTAGACATTTACATAAGTGTCACACCTGTATATTTCAAAATCTGATCTATGAATAGAAATCTAAACTTGCAATGCATATTAATTTCTGTCTCGATTCCTCAGAAGGTAACAAATGTTTTTTTCAATGAATCTTTTACTGCTTGTGAATACCTAACAAAATCAACTTACTTTGGTTGGTTGGTTGGTTGGATTCTTTTTTTAACGGTATATCAACTTTTGTGGTCTATCTAATGCCAAATAGAAGAACAGTAACGGGTTATAAGGAGGTTCATATCTTTCTCAAGGGAGTTAGGGCTAGAATCCTTGTTGCCAATTTATTCTTTTGTTAAAAAATCCATTGTTGGTAAACAAAAAGATACATCTCCTTGTCAGAAACTTCAACCGGCAATTAAATATCGGATGATAGTTGCAAATGCTTTCAATCCTCGTCTCAATTTTTACCGGAATTGCCTGTTGCTGGTGGAAACTTCATAAATTAAATCAATGATCCTCCATACAGCTTATACACTAGATAGTCTAACAATTAGTCCGAAAGTGAACACAATAGCGAGACTGGAGTTCGAATTCACTTACTACAATGTCACAGGCAGCAAGTTAACGACGAGGAAGGGCACCTCGGATGATGTAAGTGAGTAAAGTTGGCGACCATAGTCGAGGGTGACCCAAAGCCTCCCTTTTCAATAGCTACAACACCAAGGTATAGGGGAGGGCGCACCTCCATTCTCTGGATTGCTCCACTTTACTCTTGATCCTTATCTTATACTGTTAAGCAAGGCGGCATCAAGTAGCATTTTTCGAGTCTTTGGTATGACTCAACTTGGGATTGAACTCCAGTCTCCCCTGCCATTGTCGAACACTCTACTCATTAGGCCAATGTATGGTTTGCAAACCAAACTAACAAATCTTCACGAGTGAATTCGATTCTCATTAGGTGCCTCATTCATGTGGCCTGGTGCTAAATCTATGCAAAAACTTTGTCAATTACGTCTACCCCACGCGGACACACCAATTAACATTGATATTAACATGCTGAATAAATATACCAAATGTTTTCATAAGTATCATATACTTAATTCAGATAGCTGTTTCATTACTGCTTTTAGTAAAACAGTTGTTTATGGGATTTAAGACCTCATTTCTCAATCAGCCCTCATAAGAGGTGATTTCTAAAAGTATTGAGGTGTTTAACGTAACGGTTATCGTCGAGGCAAATGAAATCGTTGCCCACAATTTCAAATCCTAGATCAGGTTGCTTGTTTTCCACTTCACGTGACATGTTCTCTCCAGCTGTGTGTAAATAGTACGGCAGAATAGGCTCTAGTCTTTGTAAAGCAGTCAGTCTAAAAGAAGCAAAACTCCAAAATAAAACCGGCTGTATTCCACTTGACAAATTGATTTTGGGACACAACTTACTTGTGGCGAAGGGGATGGATATATACATATATGCTTTTTAAGCACACACACACACACACACACACACACACACACACACACAGACACACAGACACACACACACACATATATATATATATCATCAAAATCATGTCACGCTGCTAGCACGGTTCTCCCTGACGCTCTCTCGACACCCGTCTCTATCGTCCATTGTTCCCGGGTGGTTTTCCAGGCTACATCCTGTATCAGCACAGAGCTGTTGTATATAGGTTTTAGCTGGTCGTCCAACCTTTATTCGTCCATGTGAAGGGGCCGCAGGAATACATCACTTCTGAGTTCGTCCTTACTTCTCCAGCAGTGTCTCACATGTCTGGTTCATCTAACTAGGATAGTTTTCGTAATGGGTGGTAGCTGCTGTTTTGTAGGGCGTTGCCTCCAAGATTTGTTCAATACAGCTAGCAATATTCTTGTATAATTGCCGTAAAGCTTTCTCTCCATATGTTTAGTTAGCGTCCATGTGGTGCATCCATATAGCTGTATCGATAAGACCTTCCAAGCCGAATCTCTGCTACATAGCCTGGAACGAGCAGCGGGCGGCATAGGTCTCCATGTCAACGTTGACAAAACAGAATACATGTGCATCAAGAAGTAACATGTTCACACTTGAGATGTGCTCCTCTGAAACTAGTGGACAAGTTCACCTACCTCGGAAGCAGTGACTCATCAACTGAAAATAACGTCATCACGTGACTAGCAAAAGCATTGATAGCTATCGATTGACTATCGGTCATATGGAAGTCAATCTTGACCGATAAAAAATTTAATATATATGATATTGATATACGATGTGGGATAACAAATATAGAGATAAATGTTTTGATTTTCTTAATCTTAAAATTTGGTTATTCAAATGAAAACGTGTGCACTGCTGAAAAAATTATATCAAGAATGGTGTCTAGTTGTCTAGATTGTTACGTAGATGAATACGTGTCAATAGGAAAACATTATTCTGGCTAGTCTCAAAACCTTTTGAACACTTGTCCTTTGCGAAACACTTACAAACTTATTAGGTTTCGCTCCATACGGCTTCTCCTTGTTTCTCAAACTGAACATTCATGTTAATGATACAGAGCTGTTTTGCGCCATGAAAAATCTGATGGATTTGAAGTACATTGAATGCATAAAGGAATGATCTAAAGAAAATTCAAGTTTCATTTTTTGGTCGTTTCGATCTTGTTAAATGCAGCTTCTGTCTCTATACTTTTTGAATATCACTCAATTGATTTGGAAAGGAGGTCTTACAGCCAATGAAACAAGTTTTGCTTTGGAGAGAGAAATGAAAATGGTTTTGTTTGTTTCTTTGTTTAATGGCATATCAGACTTTGTGGGTTATTTAAAGGGGTCTCCGTGGAGTAGTGGCTAAAGTGATGGAGTGTAATATCATTGTAAACGAGTTCGAACACTAGTCACTCTATAACGATCACTTTCCTTGGAAAGTTATGAAACTCTCATCCTCCAGCAACAGGTTAAATAGAAGAATATTCTTTGGCATTAAATAACCCACAAAAGTTGATACTGTAAGCATAAATAAATATGAGCAATGTATATATGAACTCATTTTTTTTTACATTCAGTAAATATTTAGAATTAAAGACACACACACACACACACACACACACACACACACACACACACATACACACTCATGCACACGGACAAAAATTTATACGAAAGTCGTTCAAAAAGTCCTAAGCTTCATCCAGATTTGTCGCACACTTCTTACCTTTGTATGAGCCTCACCTGCACAGAAATAATGACGGAATTCTGAATTTGCTTTTATATATTTAACTTATTTGGTTGGTTGTGTTTTTATGGTATATCAATTCTTGAGGGTTATTTAATGTCAAATTCTGTATATATATATATATATATATATATATATATATATATATATATATATATATATATATATATGGTGCATTCAAGAAGCTTCCAGACTTTTTTGTACAGGCATTTAAAATTGTTGTAGACTCTTGAAAATTCAGTATGTTATTGCTATACATCTTATGAGATGACTGACCAATTTTTATGATTTCAGGTTACAGATACAGCAGTAAATGATTTCAGGTTCAAATGAACAGCTACAGCAGCAATTGGAATGCACCCTGCTAAAACCTGATTGTCACAGATGGTGAATTTCAAAAACGCAATCTGACATTTTAGAAGAGCGATATGCAATCAAATTATGTTTTAAACTTGGAAAAAATGCCACAGAAACGTATGGAATGCTTCAGACTGTGTGAAGAAAGAAAGAGTGATGGTAGGTCAGATTCATTTCATTAGACTACGATATGTAATCAATTAGAAAAATGATTGAGCCAGTCGAGTAGGTCTGTGGAATACGCCATCTCCATCTCTTCATAGCGATAAGAGCTCCTGAAAAGGGAGTGTCCTGTTATGACCATAATCTATCTAATGGTGAGGTACCAGTCAAGGAGTTTTGTGGAGTATCTTTTCATTGCAATTACTTCCAGATACTCTCTAACCCGAAGTAGTAGTACCTGCAAGGACGTGAGGATACTTTAGAAGGACGATATGCAATAAAATTCTGTTTTAAACTTGGAAAAAATGCCACAGAAATGTATGGAATTCTTCAGACTGCTTTCGGAGCATCTTGCATGACTCAAGCATCAGTTTTTAAGTAGTATAAGAGATTCAAGGAAGGTAGAGAGTCTGTGAGGGGTGATTAGAGGTGTAGGAGGAGTAAGCAAGTCAATAGACCAGAGTTGATTGGCCAAAGGGTTAGGGTTAGGGTTACTATGTTGAGGTTTTAAGGGAGTTCAGGAAGAGATTCCTAGGGAAGAGGCCAGCACTCTTCAAATCGGGTCAGTAGCATTTCCACCAGGATAATGCACCAGTCCACAACTCCATCCTTGTCACAGACTATTCAAACAAAATGGGGGTCAAGACATCTCCCCATCCTCCCTATAGTACAGACCTTTCTCTCAGTGACTTTTGGTTATTCCCTAAGCTCAGAGGCTGTCGTTATGAGACAATTGAGGAGATGAAAGAGGCTGTGACGAAGGTCATTGACAAGCTCACACGAGGACTTCCATGGGTCCTTCCAGAAGTTGTTGGAACGGTACAAGTGTATTGCAGCCGGAGGAGATTACTTCGAAGGGGACTAGAGTTTCATGTGTGTACTATCAATAAAGTGCCGATACGACAAAAGTCTGGAAACTTATTTAATGATCCTCGTATATATATATATATATATATATATATATATATATCATGTCGTGCTGGTAGCACCGATATCCCTGACCCTCTCTCGCCACTTTTCTCTATCGTTCATCGCCTCAGGCAGGTCTTCTGGACAACATCCCGTATCCTCACATAGTTGCTGAATGTATGTTCGTGCTGGTCGTCCTGCTTTTGCACGGCCATGTGTGTGGGTCCACAAGAGTACATCCCTAATGAGTTCGTCCCTGCTTCTCCAGCAGGGTCCTACATGTCTAGTTCGTCTATATACGAGGATCATTATACATATATATATATATATATATATATATATATATATATATATATATATATATATATATATATATATATATATATATGAAACCTATTATTTGTAAACAAATAATTTGTATATTCTAAATGAACCTGAGCTCATTTGTTTTAAGGATTGCTATTAATATTAGTTATTTTATTTATCGAATATTTCTAGCTAATTTGAATTAATCATTTGTTTGCACAGTGTTAAATAATTTCAAGTTTTGTTACTTGATACAAATAATTCTATTCAACTTTATGTATTCGTTTACTTATAGTTAAATTGATACAAGTTTTTTCTATTTAATACTTATGCAACTTCAGTCATTTGTTTGCGCAGAGTTAAATAATTTTATGTATAGAAAATTATTACATATTTTTATTTGGCCCATAGATTGGACGATAACATGTACTAAATCTCGTGGTCAGAGTCGGTTTGAGAGTGATGCTAATGAAGGTGTCCTTCACATTCCTCAAACTCCAAGACTTGAGCCTCACCATCAGATAATTTTGAGTCATATATCCAGGACACAATGGGTGAGGTTTTACTGCTCTGCTAAGGTGAGGTGGGCATATTTCACAGTCCCGGCAAGCTGGGATATTTCTAGTTTTATCAGAAGTGTTAGTGTGTTGCCACAACAAAATTGTTCAGCTATAGCTCTTCTTCTTGGAAGCACTTAGAACTTTTTGAACGACCTTCATATACATCTATATATATTTATAGAGGGGAGGTGACTTTTGGAATCTAAGAAATTAATTCGCAATTAGGATTTTTGAAATTTTAGAGTTGTTAGTTCCCTTCGACCATATTTTAGATTAATGGTAGGGTAGATAGCTATAACCCCCAGCGCGTAAACAAAATAGACATGATAGTAATACAGAAATTAAAGGCACCTCTTAAATGCCGAAACGAAAGTTTTTTTAGAAGGATGATAGCTCAATTATCTTAGGGGTTTATCAAAAGTAAAAGATAAAATAAAAATAAAAAAGATAACTGAGTTTGCAGCTTACATTATTCACAAATTCCAGCTGCTACGAATAATCAAACATATGTTCAAATTAGGATGGCACAATTTATTTTTAAGATTTTCCTTTTTCTGTATTCTTAATATTTTTAGTACTTTATCGTTTTAACCCCCTTTCCTTTTTACCTGAAATTTTTTTCTTTATATAAGTAAAGTTGGCGACCGTAGTCGAGGGCGACCAGAAGGCTCCTTTTTCAATAGCTACTATACCGCGGTGTAGGGGAGGGCGCTGCTCCTTTCCGTGGATTGCTCCACCTTACCCTCGATACGTACTTTATATTGCTGAGGGTTAAGCAAGGAGGTATCAAGTACCATTTTTTCAGTCTATGGCATGACACGACCTGGGATTGAACTCCGGTCTCCCGGACCATTGGCGAATATGCTGTAATCCATATTTCCTGTTTTGCACCCTCA
Organism: Sepioteuthis lessoniana; assembly: GCA_963585895.1. Lineage (NCBI taxonomy): Eukaryota > Metazoa > Mollusca > Cephalopoda > Myopsida > Loliginidae > Sepioteuthis > Sepioteuthis lessoniana. The sequence continues at coordinate 140,136,100 of OY757905.1, read as the reverse complement.
AATTAAGCGTATAAGTCATCTGAAGAGTCGAAGATTATAATATTCTTCACCGGAATAAATTTATGTATATTTAACCAGGTTTGAGTTTTCTTCCAGTTGCATTGTATTCGGTCTGTATGTAAGTTTTATTATATATATATATATATATATATATATATATATATATATATATATATATATATATATATATATATATATATATATTCCTTTCTGTTTTGAAATATGTTTAAAACAGTTTCTTAACTGTGTGCTAACAAAAATTTGATACTGAATCGTATTATTAATGTTTGATAGGAATACTTGAAACCATTTAACTGTTAGCAAACAAATCATTATAACTAAATAGAAATATTTGTGTTAGATAGGTGTACTCGAAATCGTTAACTGTGTACAAAAAATAATTTATATTGAATTGTATTACCAAAGATAGATAGGAACACATGAAACCATTTAACTATGTGTAAATAAATACTTGTTAGTAAATGAAATATTTTTGTATGATAGCAATACTTGAGACCATTTTACTGTGTACAAAGAAATGAGGAATGTTACCTCCAAATTATTTCTTAATAAATCCTATATATTTGATATGTGTAAGCAAGATTTGGCATCTAATAACCTACAAGGGTTGATTTGCCATAGAACGCAATCAACCACACTTTGAAAACACTTCCCATAGAAAAACGAATAAAAAAAAGAAAATCCATAAAAACAAAAACAAAAAGAAACAAGCCAAAAAAAAAACCTTCATTTACAATCAACTTTTTGTTTTCATTAAAGATAGCCTTTTGTGTTTTAAAACACTGAAATTTATATACTGCACCAAATAATTATATTTTAAGCACATATATATATGCACATTTTTTAGTAATTTTTAGAAACACACACACACACACACACACACACACACACACACACACACACACACACATATATGTATATATATAAATATATATATATATATATATATATATATATATATATATATATATATATATATATATATTTATTCCTGCTTTGAATTCTGTTTGAAAGTTTCGTTAGGCACTATATCCTTTGAGTATTATCTGAAGATTTGCTTTCTGGCGAAAAATTTCGGAAAATTCGATCCGTATTATCATTCTTCTTTCCGCGTGCCGAAATATATTGCCGTTAGTATGTCCTTCTCCATATATAGGCACCAATTTAAAACCAATTTTTGATATTTTATTTTGTAATTGTGTAAGGTTTTTTATGTGTTTAATCCCCTCTTCTGCCTCAGTTCCTGCGGACTGCAGACATCCTTTACGTTCGACAGATAATATTCACTATTTAACAATCAAATTCTTCGGTTTTCATCTGCGGTTTGTATTTCTAATTCATTAAATTTGAAAAAAAAGACATTTAATAGACTCCCTGTGGTGTAATTCCAAAAGTGCTGGATTGCAGTCTCAAAATAAATGAGTTCGATTTCCAGTTAGGCGTTCACTTTTATTTTCGTACTAAAACCCTGGAAAAAAGTATGGACCTCCTTATCCTTCAACTTTGATTTAAATAGTATCATGGCAGTTTTTCTAAAAAGCATAGTTTTTGTATTGAATAACCTGAGATGGTTGATATTCCATAAAATAAAGTAACCAAAACAAGCATTTATAAAGTCTTGTCTTTTATATTGTACTACAGTGGATCTCAAATAGAAGGTTGTATTGCTACTGCACCGAATAGGACATCGTAGCGTTACATACCAAATGTACGGTTGTGACTTTGAGTATACAAAGACTCCGTCTTGGTTCACAACTCAAAATTATTTTGGCTACTACACTTTTTAAGTAGTCATCGGGTAGAGAAGAAACTATGAAAACTCAGTCAACCGCATTTGCTCGACAAAAAGAAACATGGTATGTGGAGAGAAAGAGGGGATAGACACGGACCTTGAACAATCTTTCCGGCTTCCTGTCATAGCTCCAACGCTCTTGTTCTCTGGTTTCATCATCACAACTGCATGTCTGCTGTGAGATCACTTTTTGGAGATGATTCCAAAATGGGTCTCGTAAGTTACATCGGTCCTTACATCTTCATGGTTGATTGATAACTGTTGTTTTTACCTTGTCAGCGCCCCCTAAGTACCCAAAACGCATCCTTACCTCATTACGCCTCGGAGCCAACTAACTTTCAAACTCGAATCGTCCCATCACTTACGCCTGATGTCGAAGGAGAGGACATACCCGTTTCTGGTGGTTCTATGCCTGTGAAGAAGATCTGGGATCTCCGGGTTTTTTTTAGTCATTTTATTTACCGTAATCATTAACCCATGACAGTCTGACTCAGAACAAGTGCTTTGGCCTGACTTACTCTGGCTACCTGGCCGTTCTGTAAACTCTTATTTTTCTTTTTATTATTTTTCTTCTCTCTCCCTCCCCCAGAAATTAGCCTCCCGTTCTCTCACTTCGATTCTCCATAAGCGCTCAATTAAGTTTGAGGTTTGTATCTTTAATTCATTGAAGCCGAAATGAGTTTTTAAGTGTACTTGTTATAGTTTGATTTTTTTAGGTTTTATCCAGTTCTTATTTGCAGAAATTAAGCACTTTCTTCATCTAAGAACACATACGCACTTAACTATATATATATATATATATATATATATATATATTATATATATATAATATATATAATATATATATATATAATTTGCTACTGTTTACGACAAGCATATTAGGAAAAGGAAGCAGGTATCCTCTGATAATATGCATTCAAAGAGAGAGTCATAAATCTGCTTGAGGGGCCTCATGTCGTAGATTACAGTTCATCAACAATACAATACTACACAGTCGACGTTGAGATTGTAATAATGAACTGTTCAAATATCGTTACATGGCAAAATATATTAATGATCAAAAGAAATCGTCTACAAGGTCGTAAAGTGCCATCTCTCTGGATCACTGTCGTCACGTTCATCGAAGAGGGTATTTACACGCCTGAGCATCTATGGAACAAGATCATCAACCTAGATGGTGACTACGAGAAAAAATAACAAAGTATTGCTGGTAACATGTTCTATGTTATAATAAACACATTCGATTATTTTACAGACATAGACGTATATATAAAAATATGGCACATACATATTGATATATAGATATAAATACGTTATTGCATCTATCTATCTATCTATCTATCTATCTATCTATCTATCTAACACACGCATGCACACATAGACAAGCACATGTGTGTGTTTTTGTGTGCATTTACAAACACCTAGATACACATAAACGTGCTAGTATGCCCCATATATATATATATATATATATATATATATATATATATATATATATATATATATATATATATAAACACATTGATATCAATATAAGAATATTATTGGGTCTGTTCACATTCCATTATAAGTACAAATATATCTTTATGACTTTTTTCACTTTGTTCTACTCCGCTGGCGTAGTATGTATATATGTACGTATTTGCTGTTTCTGTATATATGTTTTAGTTCTTGGGGTGTATCTCTGTGAGGACGTATCTACTTGTACTTGAAGAAAGCTAGTCGGAAAAAGTATGTGTGAAAAAGAGAGAGAGACAGATGTACAAAAATTCATTGGAAGTTTTTTTCGCTGCTTGACATAAAAAAAAACTAACGCGCCTTCCTCTATACTCAACCTCTCACCGTCACTTTCACTGATTATGTATTTTCTCCTCGCTCCCCGCCCACATATGTTTTTTTTTCATTATTACCATTTCCATCCACCCCACCTGTCCAACCCTTGTCTGCATCTCTCCTTTCACGTGTTCCCTCAGCAAGTATAATATGCTTTTTTTTCTGGGTTCTTTTTCTTGCTCACCTGAACTTTACAGATATTATTGATATTTCTGTTGTCTGATCAATAACTTCTACGTTAGGCACATCTCTACCATGCTGCCAACACCCTGGTTGCCAAAATTTACTATTATGTAAGATCTGGCTCTCTCTCTCTCTCTCTCTTTCTCTCTCTCTCTCTATTCTTTTAACTCTATTTCTGGTAGGAATTTCTCTTTGAGTCTCCATACCTCTTTTTCGTATGCATTCTCCGGAAGACACTCTTTAAAATTTCCTTAATGTTACATTCCCTTCATTCTTTGGGTTGTATCATATTGTAAAGTTCAATAGGGTAATAAAAATTTTTAACGTGGAGTCACAGATTCACCGGAAGTGTTCGAACTGTGGTCCAGACTTTTATCGCATCCACATTGATACACTTTACTTAAAGGCTATCGTCGAAGTGATGGAATCTGTGTCCCGAATTCAAACCCTGGATGGCATTATTCGCCTTACACCAAACGCTAATTCCCTGGGAAGACACCGGAATCAATCTGTTCTCCGCCTTTGATTATGCGTAAATTCCGGGGTAAACTAGGTTCTTTAACCTAGATAATGCAACCAGTCTAGGAGAAGTAGCATTCTGAATACAAAAATTGACTTGGTGTTATATCCTTATCTTAGCGTAGGTATAGCGTAAATATATACATTTTGAAAAGGCATGAACCTACGCTTTCATTGGCGTTGAAGTCACCTGGCTATGATTCCAAATTACAATCAGTTGAGGATATTCAAGATTTAGAATTCTAGGGAGGTTGGAGTCATTCCATTGTTGCCATTACTTACATTTCCATCTTGTTATAAAGTAGTAGTACCTGTTGGCGTACTCTTCACCCGTCAAATAGTTCTGTTTGAGAATTATAAGTATTATATAAAATACTTGAAATCTTATGACTGCGTGAAAATCATTTGTATTCAGGATAGTTGCTTAATAATATGATTGATGATATATGATTGATGGATAGATAGATTTGTTACAGTATCTCAACTTGTCTAGAGTTATTTTAAGTCAAGAGGTTAGAGAATCATATTCATTGGGCATTTATATTTACTTCACTGTATAGTCATTTAAAAAAGTTTTGCATATAGTTATATATGAAGTATTACTATCAAATACAAGTAATTTGGATAACGTTGTATGGTTTCATGTATTCCTATCTAATAATAATAATAATAATAATATGGGAACGAAGAGATCATAGCAGAAAAGCTGAAGGGAGAAAGAAAAGAAAGAGAATATACCGAATAGTTAACTTTGCTGTTCTCGCTGACTTAGTGATTATTTATAATTAATAATTGACATTTGTTTCCACAGTTGGTCTCAAGTAACTAATACAAATTATATTTCTTAAACAACTATAACTTCAAATAACTATTCTTAAATCAAATAATTTACACAGTTATATTGTATCAAGTATTTCTATCAAATACTAATAATTTTTAAACTGATCTGTTTGAAGCTCAAGTTTATTTTAAGCCAAGAAGTAAATGCGTTCATTTTAAGCCTATAGTTTGGGAAATCGTCTTCATTTTAAGTCTACATAATATGGAATTGTGTTCACTTTTAGCCTTGAGTTTACAGAATCAGGTTCATTTTAAGCAAATAGGTTAGGGAATAGCGTTCATTATACGTTCATTTGTACATTTTTTTTTTGTATAGTCGTTTCTTAAGTTTTTGTTTTGCAAACAATCTTATTGAATACAAATAATTTTTAGATAGATCTAATTCATCCATACATGGGATCCTAACAGGTAGGGCCCCTTTGGGTCAGAGTAGATTTTTGAGTTATGGTAATGAAGACTTACTGTAAACTCCAGATATCTCCAGAACTAGAACCTTACCAACAGATAGATGTTTAATGGCAGGACCCAATTTTTGTTACAAGATCTTACCCCTATACAGGGGATATAGCCTGTGTATTCTAAACCCCAGCGACACGGTGAATGAATTGGATTAATAATAGAGTTATTTATAAATGATTATCTTCAGTTACTTCAGTTACGAATTATTATCGAGTTAATCAAAGGTGTTAAATAACCCTTTCCCGATTATCTAAAATCTCTGTCCAAAATCTTTTTATTAAATTCATATTTTACAAAAATTCTCAATAACCCAGCATAAATAATATATCATAACGATGTTTTATTAGAGCGTTGTACTTAAAAATTATTTAAGTTAGAATATAAAAGAATTTCCATAGCAATTGGCAGATGGATTTTTTTGTAGGATCGGCATTTTCAAACCTCCAACTTCTTCTAAAACTGGAGTTACAATAGAATAATAATTCTAATACGTGCCTACGTTTTAAATAGAAACGCCAGCATTATCATTGAACGCTCTTACAGTGGTAATCCGATGGTTTTAAAGGTTGTCTAGTGTGAATTAAAGCTTTTAGGAAAATCATGAGTTCCACCCTCCCACCCGCTTGTTTCTTTATAGGTCATGTTAACTGCAAAACACTAGTGTGTTAAGTTGGTGTACAAAAGTTCGTGTAGAGTGCGGGTATCCTTAAATTATCATTTTGAACGAATTCACGGTGGCGTAATGGGTATCGACTTAGAAAAATTGTATCAGTGAATTGAGTTCGATTTCCGATCAACAGAGTGTACTCCAGTTAAACACATGTAATTGAATTTGGTGTCTGATTTAGGGTACTGGCAAACAAATCTCACAGACTGAATTCAGAAATTCGGTCATTTTTAAATGCCTTAGTTTTGCAGAAATCTATCCTGTGATTATATATATATATATGTATATTATGGGGATTTTTATATGCCCCGAAAAGCCCGGTTTAATTCCTACGTTTTGTAAAAGAATAAACCGTACTTCGACCGCAGTAGGGAGATGGGTGGCAGCTTTTGAAGAAAGCAAAAATTTATAGCAAAATTTATCTGCAATAAACAATAAACAGGGTTTTAAACACCAAATGGAACAAACAACGAATTTGTAAGAGTTCAAAAAGAGTTCAATTTTCTGATAGAAGGTTGGTGAATGAGAATAAAATGCTCTTGTAAAAAGGTAAGGTAAGGTAAGGTATGGTTTTGTAGAGGTAAGGTTGGATGTAAAGTTAAGGGAGGTTTAAGAAAAGGTAAGGTTAGGTGAGGTTTTGTAAGGTTCAGGTGAGGTTTTCTGAGGTTTAGGTGAGGTTTTGCAGATAAAATGCTAGCGGGAACTTAGCTGTGATCCTGGTTCCTTTGAACTCAGCACTTGCGTTAGTCGTCCTTGGCTCCCGGGTGGTGTTGAGGGTACCAAATACATTCGCTGTCGATGGGCTGTTACGATTTGGTCCTGTTGCTAACAACGGTGGGAGTGGAAAAAAGAGGAAGATTCTTCAGAGAGCCCTCTTTTTATAGTGGACACCACATGACCATAAGAGGCTGCTGGTATTCGGTGAAATAGGATCACTAGTTACTTAACAAATTTCCACTATATATATATATATATATAGTTTATTATATTTATAAATGAAGAGTGCTCAATATCATTGATTGAGTACAAATATTAGAGTTGGGATATCGTACACACAGAGAAAGCATTGCCTCGTAACGGTGATTTTATTTTTCCTTTTTTTTTAAAGTCTTTTATTTTTTAAGATATATTCGTCAATGCATAAATATATTTCATAATTTTGCGTAAGCAAAAAGGTTCATATACATTAGCTATTTGTTTTTGTTTCTCCTTGACTATCATAAAAATTATATTTTTGTCTGTATAAAGATTTTCTTGAGTATATGCTATTATGAAGTAGAAAGCATTTGAATGCATAATGAACTTTTCACCTGAGCGTATACAACGGAGTACTCGGCGCAGCAGCTGTTGTTAGTATTAGTACGAATATATCTAATGCTCAAATGTAAACAGGAGATAATACTCGTAAGACAAATTAGTTGAAATAATCGTGAATTTCGATCATTTCTGTGGAAATTGAATTTTTAGATGCTGAAAAAGTAACAAAATTCCGTGTTATTCAAGGCGTTCACCCACTCAGGTTCACCGAAGAAAACATTTTTAGAAAAAACTATTTTTTCCTTTTTTTTTTTAGTGATTTTACTTAATTCATTTCCTGACCACTGACTATAAACAAAATGAGGAAGTGAAATCTAAAAGAGATAGTAAAGAAACTGGTAAATATATAATGAACACAAACCGCAGTTTTATTTATCGAAAAAACATAACAACAAAAGAAAATGTGCATTTTATAAGTGTGCAGGATTCTCATTCTTATTCAATGTACAATGATTACCCATGTCCAGAATAGTCAGGAAAGGAATTAAGTAAAATCATTATTATAATTTTTTATTTCTTGTCGGGGGTTTAATTATTTTTTTTTATAAAACTTATTCTTATAAAAATAATAATTGAACCCCCAACAAGAAATAAAAAAATTATAATAATTCGACCAATCTAATTATTTGACTTTTCCAACGCTGTTCCAGGCATGGAGAATCATTCTCCACGGAACTGAAATATGAAAGCGAACCCCGCCTTATAAAATTTTAAATAATTGTTTTTATTTGTGCTTTTTGAAAATTAAGACAAATTGCATTGACTTTAAGGGTCTAATTAGTTCAAATCACAATATATAGGACACTGCTGGAGAAGCAGGGACGAACTTATAAGTGATGTAGTCTTATGGACCCCACACATGGCCGTACAAAAGCAGGACGACCAGCACGAACATACATTCAGCAACTATGTGAGGATACGGGATGTTGTCCAGAAGACCTGCCTGAGGCGATGAACGATAGGGAAAAGTGGCGGGAGAGGGTCAGGGATATCCGTGCTACCAGCACGACATGATGATATATATATATATATATTCTTCAGAATTTTTTCCGGGTAAACTTGATCGGGTGCGTATGAATAATTTCACTTAAAATTTATTCAACGAAATATGTACAAAAGATAAGGAATCAATAAAAGCATTCCATACGTAAATCCCACTGAAAAATTGAGAATCGCTTATTTATAGGAATTTGATTCGAAAATTGAATCAAAAACAGATTAATTAATCGACGATTTTAATTGTCTATAAAATCTGCTTGTCAAATTTTATTTAGTAATTTACGAGGGAAAAGATTCTTAGATTATTAAGGGTTTTAAGCCTTCAAATAAACGAGGCAAAACTGATTTTGTCGTCAACGTAAATAAAAGACGTATCGGCATTCTATTCGAAGGCACTGATTTGTTAAAAAATATAAAAATCTAAATTTGAATTTTAGGGTCTGGAATCTTCTTTTATTTTTTTACTCAAAAATTGATTGCACACACACACACACACACACACACACACACACACACACACACACACATATATATATATATATATATATATACTCTTTTTTTGTGTGTATTTTTGAAGTGTATTTCCCACTCATTTTTACCATTCTATCATTTCTCCCAGAAATTTTACATCTTTAAAAAAATGCGGCTCTTGTCATTTGTGTTTTATTGCCTATTTCACTGCTTCCGGCTCAAGAAGGATCAGCATCCAACGTCAGAAGATGACAACACTCTCCGTGCCAAAGAGTGCTAATTTCTTTTCTCCACAAAACCAATATACAACAATTTTATCACCCCCTTTCTCTTTCTCTTTCTCTCTCTCTCTTTCTCTCTCTCTCTCTTTCTCGCTTTGTTTCATGCTACTTTTTTTATCCCTTTTATTGCACACTTTATCTTTCTACATATACCCTCTCTTTTTTTTATTTCTTTCTAGTAGTTACTTTCACCAACTTTTTCTCTTTTTACATTTGTTAATTTGCGGTGGGTTCACTTTCCTTGTGGTTTTTATCTTTATACTTACTCTCTTTATCGTTCTTTTTATTAGTTATTTTTAACCAACTCTCCCCCTCTATCTCTTTCTTTCTCTCCCCACTCACTCTCTCTCCCGGGCACTGGTTACTTTTTGGTCTGGCCCTTTTTATTGTGCCCTTTATTTTTCTACTCTTTTCTTTCTCACCCTTTTTATTTTACTCTTTCTCTCTCTCTCTCTCTCTCTATATATATATATATGTATATCTTATTTATATTTTTTAGTGGGGGTCAGTTTAATTGAACTCTTCTGATTCTCTTTCTACTCCTAAACGTCATTTAAAAGTCATTCACCTGGGATTATTTTCAGATTCAATTTTGTAAATGATCCCGTTGACCTAACAAAGAGCAATTGAAAACAAAATTGGAAATTTCAGCTTTTTGTTGATTCCTATTTCCCTCACTAATACCAAGAGTTTTTCTTTTTTCTTTTTATAGGAATAATTAATGAAGTTTCCTTTTTAATAGTAACGGGTAGCTTTTAAGATCAAATGGCGCCAAGTACAGTCAGAACTCTATCACTGATTTATATAGTTTCTTCTCTGGATATTTCTTCCACGTGTTTCTGATTCTTCCATTCTCTTTCCAAATCTTTTTGAGATTAGTCTAAGTGTTCTAATAATGATGAGCAAAACTTTTGCTTTCATATTCCACAATTCTAAAGTTTTCTTGCTAAGTAGATATCCACCTTTATCTCTATGAGGATACAAGTTCAAATTTAGTTTGGGTTTTCCTACATGCACGTTCGGCTGTTTCCAGAAGTTGTCAAAATCAGTCGCCATTTCCCTTTTAGCAATCTCGCCCAATGAGAACTGGAACTGAATTTGATAATTAAAGTGCAATGAATTAGTGCAGCCTTGAAGTATGGTCTTCTTTAAAAGGACTCTGTGTTTTGGATCACTTCATAAAGTTTAGATTTACTTTGCATCTTTTCCAGAGTTGATGGCCCAATCGACTGGGGTTGTAGAATACACCAACTGCACCTCTGCAGGGGGGTAAAACCCCACCCCCACTGAATGTCATGATATGACTGTAAACAATTTGATGGTGAGGTTCCAGTGAAGCTGGAGCTTTGAGGGATGCGGAGTGCCCCTTCATTGCCATCATGCCCAGGTCCAATCTGGTTCAGAGTGGTAGAGTCTAATAGGGTCCTATCTATGGCTCAAATAGAGTTAAAATGCGTACTTATGCTAAACTGAATTGCTTGAAATAGAACTGTTTTGACCATTACATTGAGTAGTTATGCTTAACAGAATTGTTCCAAATAGAACTGTTTTGACATTTAACTGTGTGTAAACAAAAAGTATTCTTAAACTAAACTAAATCGTTTGAATTAGAATTGTTTGAGTAAACTGAATAGTTTGAAATAAAAATGTTTTTGACAATTAAACTGTGTACTTATGCTAAACTGAATTATTTGAAATAGAACTGTTTATTTGTATAAAAATGTATTTGATATTTAATAACCTACGAATGTTGATATGCCATTAACCCAAAACAAACAAGTAAACAAACATCAGTGTTGATTTTTCACTGAAAACTGATGGAATAGCAACATTCTAATATGCGAAAATTATTTTCGATAAGTTGAGCAATTTAAGTAAAGAGTAAAATCGTTAACATCAAACTAATTCTATTTCCTTTAAAATAGGTTCACTGGAAATTCCACATCGACGAAGACGTTGCTTCAACTCCTTAAACTGATTGAAGTCTTCAACTGACACTATTTTCAATTGATACATCATGATTTGTTACATACTCTTAATAGTTTCCAAACGGCAAACACGACGCCAGGTTTTGAATTCAAGGAATCGGAAATAAAGGGTTTAAACCACTGACTGATTGATTTTAACGACATAGCAACATATTTATATTTAAATTATCCTGTTCATTGTAAATTCCTTTTTACGCTTTTTATGTAGTTATTCCTTAACAGTATTTTTTTGCACTCGATACAATCAAATACAAATAGATCGTAAATAGATCCATGAATGATACCCAAATAGGTGATAACATTCCAGGTCAGATTGGACCTGGGAGTAATGGCAATGAAAAGTTACTCTACACTCCCTAGATCAGTAGAACTGGAGCCTTACCACCAAATGCAATTTAATATTAAATTTTTAGAAGGGTCTGTTACAGCCTGCGTATTCTAAGCCTCGCAGACAGGGTTGGGGATACAAATCAGGGAAGTTGTTTATCAACATCAATTGCACATCAATACTTTCTCCTGCAAATTAGTTCTCTTCGGAAAACACAGAAATGAAAACATCACTTCTACTGATGGCTGGGGGTGTCCTCGTGGTGTAATGGTTAAAGCGATGGACTGCCACATCGTAATAAGTGAGTTCGTACTCTAGTTGCGCTCTTTCGTTCACTTTTGAGCAAATAACCTTGGGAACGGTATGAACCCTCTTATCCTCCCAGCTATGGGTTAAATAGTACCACTACTGTTCTTACAGGAGAATGGCTTTGACATTAAATAACCTACAAAGGTTGATATGCCATTAAACAAAGAAACCAAAACAAACCAAACCATCTACTCATGGAAACGGTTCTGAAATTCTTCAATAGATACAACTTTCATTTAGTTAATCCCAGAGCTTGGAGAACAGGTAGTAATTAGGACTCCTCAAATCATAGCAGTAAACGATCAGTAGGTTGGTTGGGCTTTATGGCATATTTACCCTTGTAGCTTTTTTAATGCCAAATCCTGCTTATACATATATTTATTGAATATATATGATTTGTAAATGGAATAGCTTGTAGGTTACATTATTTTTAAACGAGCCAGAGCTCATTTGTTTGCTCACAGTTTAATGGATTGAAGTATTGCTATTAAGTACTAATAGTTCTATTTGCACACAGTTAAATGGTTTCGAGTACTGCTATTTGATATTTGTAATTCTATTTATGAAATCTATGATTAGTCATTTGTTTGAACACTGTTAAATGGTTTCAAGTCTTGCTATTTAACACTAATAATTCTATTCAACATTATTCATTTGTATGCATACACTTAAATGGTTTCAAGTATAGATAATAATTGATTATTTCTATTTTTGACCCATAAAATTTCGTGGCTCTTTCCGGTTTCTTTGTTTAATAGTATATCAATCTTCGTGGGTTATTTAATACTTAAGCCACCCTTATAGAAGATCAGTAATTGTTCTATATAACCAATAACTGGGAGGATAAGGCGGTTCATAACTTTCCCAAGGGTAGTTGCCTGAAAGTAAATGTTATAGGGCGACTAGAATTCGAACTCGCTTACTACGATTCCACATTTCAACACTTTAACCATTACTCCTCAAGGACTCCTTCGTGTGGAGATGGAAGGACGTTACTCGGGAACGTTTTGATGAGGTAACACCGCCGGCCCTTTGATATGCATAGACACACGTGCTATGCAAAAATGACTGCACAATGTATATGTGAAGATTCAGAAGAAGCGACAAAACAGCAGCAAACAAATACCTTCATGGACGGGGGGCACCTCTGGTAGTGTAACGGTTAGCAAGCTAGACTATCGAACCTACACGAGTGAGTTCGAGTCTCATTGGGTGCCTCATTTCTACGACTTTGTGCCAAATCTAAGCAAAAAGCCTAATAAATTATAATAACTTCGTGAACGTCGCGCCGTACGCATCGCTAACGCACCTGTCAGACTACAAATACCTAACCCGACTCGACATCCCCTTTTGCGACATTCTGTTTGCTGGTCTTGATGTTTAAATTTCCGTCCATTTAAAGTCCAAACACCACTTCATAACATTTACATTGATTATCGAAGTATTTTATGCTGATTTAAAGGTTTTAAAGTAAAGTTTTTCAAAACATGTGATTTTCTCGAAAACATCAAGAATTTTATACGATAGACTGATGAGATCTATCGGTATTTAATGTAGAATTTGAATAAGTTCGAAGTGGCTGGAAATATACCATTGAGTTATTGATGAGAGAGACGGCTACAAAATCGTGTTTAATTTGATTGGATAGTTCAATCATGTGATCAAAACGGTTCAAGATCTTCAAAAATGGTACAAAATCTAATGAGTTGGTTTTCAGACGCCCAGGTATACGCATATAGGAATAATGAGTTTGTATAATTTTCCCTTTCACTGAACCACTCCCCGATGTAAATGGATATTTTATAAAGAGGAAAAGGACGTCTTAGACATAGAAAAAATAATGTAAGACGTGCACAAAAAGTAAATTGTGTTTATTGTTCCTAGCAAGAAATGTCTTCATGGCTGTGAACCAACGCGTGGCTCTCAGGGAAAGGAGTTGGACAATCTTCATCAAAGAAAACGATGGAAGTTCTGGACGAGCAGAGGCCAGCATCTGAAGCAGAGGAACAACTATCTAATAGTGTTGTATAGCCGTAATACAAATATAAGCGGAAGCATAATCAAATATTATGATGAAATTCAATGAACGAACGAAACACATTACTTATTTTATTCTCGAAAAGAGCCCACCGTTTGTTGTTAGTTGAGAGATAGATGGAGAGACATATACTCAGAGAGAGGTGCCAATGCTTGCACTCCCTTGAAAGCTCGTCAGAGACGACCTAACCCTCTGATCGGCTGCGTGTCCCTGGTTCGACTCCGATTCTCTGCTTCTGTCTAAATCTGACCGAGTGGTTATCATCACGTGGTCTCCTTCCGGTTACACACCTGTTGTATCCGACTGCCCTGATGTACTGTCATATCCCTGTTTACTCATCACTGCATGACAGCTTGTTAAAGCACTCGGGGTCACTAGGGAACGAACCGAAAATCCATGTCATATGTTATATAACAATAGTTCTGCGAGCTTTTGAACACTGAAAAAATCGGCTGAAATTTCTTTTAATTCTCAAGCACAGATTTTATTTTACACTTGTATCTGAGAAATGAAATCCGTTATCTCCTCAGCTATGAGTTATATAGTACCACTGCTAGACTTATACAAGGATTATATGGCATTACATAACCTCAGTAGGCTGATATGCTATTAAAAACAAAGAATCCAAATGTATCACATGTAGGAAAGACTTAAGGTTATAATATAAACCCACTAGTGCGGCCTTCTACGGTCTTTTCAAAAGAATACTCAAAATTACCTCCACTTCATAAACTTTTATCCCAAAACTTTTTAGAAAAAGTAAAAGGGGAAATCCCCATAGCCTCATTGCTAAAATCCTTGAGCTCGGTCTCAAATTCCAGTCGTGCTATAACGTTAATTTTCGAACTAATACTATTATTCTGAAAGGCATGAACCCTTTTATTTCACTAGGAATGCGTTAACAGCATCGCTGTTGTTCTTCTCCAAGTTTGGTTTTAGCATTAAATAACCCACGAAGGTTGATATGCCAAAAAAGGTAAAGAAATTGAAACCAAAATATAGTAAATATTTAAAATTCCTATTTTCCAATAAAGTTTTAAAAGATGAAAAAGTTAGTTTATTTTTTTGGAAAATAATTCTTGGGAAAAGTCTGAACGCTAGCTATGAATGAAATGGTGCCACTACTGTTCTTCTACAAACATGGCTTCAGTATTAAATAACCCACGATAGTTGATATGCCCTCAAATGAGTAAAAGTACAGTTGGCAATCTTCGTCGAGGGTGACCCGAAGGCTCCCTTTTCAATAGCTACTACACCGAGGTATAGGGGAAGGCGCTATTCCCTTCCCTGAATTGCTCCACTTTATTCTTGATACTTACCTTGTAATGCTGAGTGTTAAGCAAGGCGATATCAAGTACTATTTTATTTTAGTCTTTGGTATGACTCGACCTGGGATTGAACCTCGGTCTTCATGATCATAGGCGAACACTCTACTCATTACGCCGAAACCTAACCAAACCGCATATATTCTGGTACATACATTCCACATTACAGAATTAATAACTACACTGAATACCTGCAAACTTTATAGATTTTTCTTGAAACTAATGTTTCTTATTATTGAAGTTTTCTGACTGCAATCTTTCCTTTTACAAGCGAGGATATCATGGCATAAATGACAATGTTGATGCTGTTCACGTGCTGTGATCAACGAAAGGCAGTTCAAAACTAGCTGAGAACTTGGTAATTAGACTTCCTGTATATAGGAGACAACTGACTAAGGCTTCGCTCTTACATTGATACGTCTTCCTGGAAGATTTCTTCATGTTTTGTCATCAGACTAAATCTGTACAGGCGATAGGAGATAGATATGTAGGTGCAGCTGGGATACATTGACAACAGAGGAGGGCGGGGAAAGAAAAGCTGAAAAGGAGGGGAAACGAAAGAGAAATGTATGGATTAGTGTGGGTTATTGATATGAAACGAAGATGATAGCCTATGAAATGGCAACAACAACCAAGATGAAAGATATTAGTCAATGTATATCAATGTATAATAGTGACATTACACATTAAAAATCATAGCAAAGGTCTGATTAAAACAATCAAGATCAGGATGCTAGATCATACATATCAGAACGGAATGTCAATTACTTATCTCAAAATTCGGAGTTTAAAATACGCTCATTTTATACCTTGTCGAGGGGTAAGATACCCTCTCAAAAAAGGTGGCATGAGTAAGACACTAAAATGCATCGGATGGTGAGGCTCAAATTCTAGAGGTCTGGAAAGTTTGGAGTGCCCCTTCATTATCATTACTTACAAGTATACTCTGACTCGGAGTGATACTATCTGTTAGACTTACATATATAGGTTGAATATATCTACTCTAAAATTATTCATATTCGATACGGCCGTATACTAAAAAAACTCTAAAGAAACGACTACACAAAAATGTAAATATGAACGTACAAGGAACGCGGCACCCTTACCTATATGCATAAAATAACCTGAGACTGTTTGGCATGCTTTTCAATTTAATCATCACAGAAATAGTAAACGTGTTATAACTATACCAACCAAGATGAAGGTATTAGTCCATAAATATCAATGTATAATAATCTTAATTCCAGGTGCCCGTGGTGTAATGGTTATCTTCGCAGGAAATGGACTCGGCGACACGAGTTCAAATCCTGGACGAGACTGATTGCATTTCACATAGCACTAATACCCTTGGGAAATGTATGAATCCAATTATTCTCCCTCCAGGTATGGGTAAATAGTAGGACAGACTAGGTTCTTCAGCCTTGGCGAGGCAACTAGTCTAGGAGAAGGAAAACTCTGAATTCAACCCTGTTAAACTCCGCTTAAAAATTGACCTTGTATCATATCCTACCCGAGCGGAGGGGTTGGTAAATATGATAATCTTAATTCCTCATCTCAAAAATGATGAAATGTCAAGACTATAACAACCAAGATAAGGAGACTATGCACTTTGTCGGCGGAGCGTTGCATACATCAAATGCATCTCTTGAAGAAAAGTAAGGGCCCACATATCTCATGAGAGTATGCTGGGTATGTAACTAAAAATCATCACACTCACAAAAGTTCTAGAACTTTCGTGAGTGTGAGTGTGAATTTAAGAACTTTAGTGAGTGTGAGTGATAGTTCTAGAATTATAGGGATTATCTGCATTACGAACAGGTACACACAAACTCAAAGCTAATGGGACAAAAGAGTGATTGTAATAAATGGGACCAAATATGTACTGGCTGAAATTTTCCACTCACTCCGCGCGTACACACATATGCACACAGACGCATATATTATCGTTCATAGATAAGTACACCATTGGCGATTTCCCTATAACTATAAGCTACTTTTTTTCCACGCAAAAGATATCATTATTTTATTATTTGTTTGGGTGCTATATATTAAAAATTAAATAAGCACTGACTGGTATTGAGAATGTGGACGATTGCTGATAGTGGATATTGTCCAATCTTGAACTGGAAGCGGTGAAATAAGAAATAAAACACAAACGATATGTCAGCTGTCGATATGAAGCTGGCATTGGTATTTATGGGCATGCGTATGAATGTCGAGAGTGGGGGGAACAATTTTGGAAGACACTTGGGTCGATAATGAAAAAGGACGAACAGCAGACTCAAATGAGGCGTGTGTTGTAAACGTATATAGAATTGTTTACCGCTGTCGACCCAATGCGATTTCTATCTACATCCCTGCTCCTCTCTCTCTCTCTCTCTCTCTCTCTCTCTTGTGAAGAAAACTTAGTTGTAAGTATTTCTCTAGAAAATTGTGCATCATTTGTGCAAAAATTTTAAATTGTCTTTTTAATAACATTTTGAAATTGTCTTTTTTTTATTTTAGACTACCAAAGTTTAGACTTTTGTTTTTTGAATCTTTTTTAGAATTTATAGTTTCTTTTTATCGCTTTTTTCTCTTATTTAGCGATAATAATTTAAACTTTCATATTTATCAATCTTAATAGGGAGGCGTGCTTAGTATAACAGTTATCGTCGGACTTGTTGATTCGAAATCAACTCTTGGTGGTGGCATTCTCAGTCTCACTTTGCATTTACTTTGAATGCTCTTGAGAAAGACACAAATTTGTCTCTTCTCCTTCCATTTGCGGGTATATAAAAGGGCAAACTCTTTTACATGGGTAAGGTAATCAATTTAGGAGAAAGAAAAACTCGAAATTCATGATGGATGAATCCTTGGTACATTAGCTAACCATTCTTGTGCTATCAGCTAATCCAAAAAATGCAGTGGGTTCTACACAAGCCTTCATTACAATATCCAGATTTTGGGGTTCTACACAAACCTTCAATACAATATACAACTCTTTGAGTTCTACACAGGCCTTCATTACAATATACAGTTTTTGGGGGGTTCTACACAAGCCTTCATTACAATATACAGATTTTGGGGTTCTACACAAGCTTTCATTACAATATACAGATTTGGGGGTTCTACACAAGCTTTTATTACAACATACAGTTTTTTGGGCTCTACATAAGCCTTCATTACAATATACAGCTGTTTGGGTTCAACTCAAACCTTCATTACAATATACAGATTTTGGGGTTCTACACAAGCCTTTATTACAATATACAGATTTTTGAGGTTCTACATAAGCCTACATTACAATATACAGCTGTTTGGGTTCAACTCAAACCTTCATTACAATATATAAATTTTGGGGTTCTACAAAAGCCTTTATTACAACATACAGTTTTTTTGGGGTTCTACACAAGCCTTCATTACAATATACAGTTTTTTGGGGGTTCAACTCAAGCCTTCATTACAATATACAGATTTTATGGTTCTACACAAGCCTTTATTACAATATACAGATTTTTGAGGTTCTACATAAGCCTTCATTACAATATACAGTTTTTTTTGGGTTCCACACAAGCCTTCATTACAATATACAGATTTTGGTGTTCTACACAAGCCTTTATTACAATATACAGATTTTTGAGGTTCTACACAAGCCTTCATTACAATATACAGTTTTTTGGGTTCTACATAAACCTTCATTACAATATACAGTTTCTTTGGGGTTCTACACAAGCCTTCATTACAATATACAGATTTTGGGGTTCTACACAAGCCTTTATTACAATATACAGTTTTTTGAGGTTCTACACAAGCCTTTATTACAACATACAGTTTTTTGGGTTCTACATAAGCCTTCATTACAATATACAGTTTTTTTTGGGTTCTACACAAGCCTTCATTACAATATACAGTTTTTTTTGGGTTCTACACAAGCCTTCATTACAATATACAGATTTTGGGGTTCTACACAAGCCTTTATTACAATATACAAATTTTTGAGGTTCTACACAAGCCTTTATTACAACGTACAGTTTTTTGGGTTTTCCATAAGCCTTCATTACAATATACAGTTTTTTGGGGGGTTTACACAAGCCTTCATTACAAAATATAGTTTTTTTGGGGTTCTACACAAGCTTTCATTACAATATACAGTTTTTTTTGGGTTCTACACAAGCCTTCATTACAATATACAGATTTTGGGGTTCTACAGAAGCCTTTATTACAATATACAGTTTTTTGGGCTCTACATAAGCCTTCATTACAATATACAGCTGTTTGGGTTCAACTCAAGCCTTCATTACAATATACAGATATTGGTGTTCTACAAAAGCCTTTATTACAACATACAGTTTTTTGGGTTCTACATAAGCCTTCATTACAATATACAGTTTTTTGGGGGTTCTACACAAGCCTCCATTACAATATACAGTATTTTGGGGATTCTACACAAGCCTTCATTACAATATACAGATTTTGGTGTTCTACACAAGCCTTTATTACAACATACAGTTTTTTGGATTCTACATAAGCCTTCATTACAATATACAGTTTTTTTGGGGTTCTACACAAGCCTTCATTACAATATACCGATTTTGGGGTTCTACTCGAGCCTTCATTACAATATACAGCTGTTTGGGTTCAACTCAAGCCTTCATTACAATATACAGATTTTGGGGTTCTACATAAGCCTTCATTACAATATAAAGTTTTTTTCGGGTTGTAAACTAGCCTTCATTACAATATACAGATTTTGGGGTTGTACACAAGTTTTTATTACAATATACAGATTTTTGATGTTCTACACAAGCCTTTATTACAACATACAGTTTTTTGGGTTCTACATAAGCCTTCATTACAATATACAGCTGTTTGGGTTCAACTCAAGCCTTCATTACAATATACAGATTTTGGGATTGTACACAAGCCTTTATTACAATATACAGATTTTTGTGGTTCTACACAAGCCTTTATTACAACATACAGTTTTTTGGGTTCTACGTAAGCCTTCATTACAATATAAAGTTTTTTTGGGTTCTACACAAGCCTTTATTACAATATACAGATTTTGGGGTTCTACACAAGCCTTTATTATAACATACAGTTTTTTGGGTTCTACATAAGACTTCATTACAATATACAGATTTTGGGGTTCTACATAAGCCTTTATTACAATATACAGCTGTTTGGGTTCAACTCAAGCCTTCATTACAATATACAGCTGTTTGGGTTCAACTCAAGCCTTCATTACAATATACAGATTTTTGAGGTTCTACACAAGCCTTTATATAATATACAGATTTTTGAGGTTCTACACAACCCTTTATTACAACATACAGTTTTTTGGGTTCTACATACGCCTTTATTAAAATATACAGTTTTTTGGGGGTTCTACACAAGCCTTCATTACAATATACAGATTTTGGGGTTCTACACAAGCCTTTATTACAATATACAGATTAATTGTGTTATTGATCCAGCAGATCACATCTTTAACAGGACTCTCAGACGTCGAGAGCTTCTACCCCACCCCCCATATATATATAGCGGAATTCTTTCTCAGAAAGATCTTCTGGAAAACTTCGAACTTTACTCAAAGTACCTATCGATGAAATCTAGACAGTTATTTTGTTCGGTTCTAAGAACCTGCTCTAAAAAATAGCAATTTGTAATGTATTAGATTGTTCTGTGATTGATTCAAATTTTTTCTTTAATTTTTTTACTTTCTGTCCACGCGCATGCGCGTGCGCGCGCGCGCGCACACACACATACACACACACATGAATATCCTATTTACCTAACCCCTCCGCTCGGGCAGGATATGACACAAGGTCAATTTTTTTAAGCGGAGTTTAACAGGTTTGAATTCAGAGTTTTCCTTCTCCTAGACTAGTTGCCTCACCAAGGCTGAAGAACCTAGTCTGTCCTACTATTTACCCATAGCTGGAGGGAGAATAATTGGATTCATACCTTTCCCAAGGGTATTAGTGCTATGTGAAATGCAATCAGTCAGGTCCAGGATTTGAACTCGTGTCACCGTGTCCATATCCTGCGACGATAAGCATTACACCACGGGCACACACACATGAAGATGCTATTTCTTATTTTGCCTCAATTTTATATAAAAATGGTGGGTAATTATTATCTGAATGCTTACTCTGATCACTGACAATTTTCAAAAGTTTAATCCAGCTCTTGGTTGGTTGGTTGGTTTTATGGCGTATCCATCCTTTTCGGGTCATTTAATGGCAAATTAAATCTCAAACGATTCGGTTTAGCATAAGTACGCAGTTTGAATGTCAAAACAGTCCTATTTCAAGCAGTTCCCTTTCACATAACTACATAGATTAGTTATATTTGACCCATACATAGGACCCTATCAAGTGCTACCACTCCAAGTCAGAGTGAAACTGGGAGCGATGGCAATGAAGAGGTACTCTGCATTTCTCAAAGCTCCAGTATTACTGAAGCCTCACTATCGGATTGTTTTGTGTCATATCCAGGACACTCGTTGGGGGAGTATTATTCCCTGCAGAGATTCATCGGTATATTCTACAGCCCCAGCCGACTGGGCCAAATAAAACACTAATTTTTTATTTAAAAATAATATCTTTGAATCTTGCAAATACAAGAGACCGTAATTGAGAATATAATGGCGTCCTACTTATATTTGATTGCCATAAAAACATCTATTCCCTAATATTTGAGAATAGTATGGCAGACTGCGCTCTCTAAGCTTTGTAAGTTGGCAAACCAGTGTAGAAGGAAATACCTTGAATTTGAAACCTTTCAACCAACCTGTTGTGGGAAGTGCAATTATCCGTATTGAGTCAGCTCAGGGATCGGTGATAGTTTTAGTGAAGCGTTCTTTGTAACTAGCACTATGTAATTCATTACAACCTGTCATGTATTGTTTGAAGAGGAGAGCAGCACTGCAAAGTAATCCTATTATGAAAAGAAATTGCTCGGTATGCCAAGTTTAAGAGTTTTCAAAAGTTTATGGGACTATAACAGAAGAAAGGAATCTGAACTGAAGTTACTACAAGACAAAATATTGAAAATAAGGTCGGGAATAAAAATTATGTTAAACAAAACTTCCATGCGTGTAATAAGCACCCACCTTCCAAAAAATAAGTATTCCTAGTGTAGAATTTACTTGGACGGGAACACAGACTCGTGGAACTGGTCGGTAAAATCAGACCCTTTTAATCACGAGACAAAAAAATAAAACGAGATAGATGCGAATTTAGCGTAACGGTTATCTTCTGAGAAGATGAAATCAGCAACACAAGTTTAAATTCTTGACGACGTTTTTTTTTTTTGCATTTGATTTTGAGAAAAGCATGACTCTGTCTTTTCTAACCTCAACTATGAGTAAATAAAAGTTCAGATTGAGATCTTTTAGCATGGCACGGCAACCGGTCGAAGGAAAATATGAATTCAGACCAGCAGTAGTAATTTACAAAGCTTTTTACTTAGAAGTGGCACAAGGCCGAATGAATGGGGCACCCAGTGAGACACGAACTCATTCGAAAATTTTACTAGTCTAGCTTGCTAATCATTACACTATCCGAGGTGCCAATTTCAGACCAACAGAGCTCCGCTAAAAACTGACCCTGTGTTATATTCTGTATGTGACTTAGGGTTTAGGTTTGATTTGGTTTCTTTGTTTAATGGCATATCAACCCCTTGTAGGTTATTTAATGCCAAAGCTATTCTCCTAGAAGAACAGTTGTGGTACTATTTAACCCATAGCTGGGAGGATGACGGGGTTCATACCTTTCTCAAGGGTATTTGCCCGAAAGTGAACGTTATAGCGCGACTGGAGTACGAACTCGCTTACTACGATTCTGCAGTCCATCGCTTTAACCATTACACAACGAGGACACCCCCTCTAGGGTTTAGTTGATCGATTAATTTTAATAGCATATTGAATCGTCCAGGATTATTTCATGTCAAAATATTGGAGAATTACGTACGTTATACGTTTATATTTACACTTTTTGAGTAATTATGTTAGTTTTCTTCGGTGGGGGATATAGTTATATAAAGTATCTCTATCTAATACAGATAATATGTAAACATATATATTTAACTCATAACTGGGGCCCAAATAGGTACTAAAATATTGGGTTAGAAGGTAATTGGAAGTAATGGCAACGAAGGCGTACACTACACCCCACGGAACTTAAGAACCTCACCGCCCGATGCAGTTTAGTGCTATATTCAAGACACCCTTATAGGGGGTGTCTAACCACTCGACAGGGGAACACTTAACGACAACAAGGCCTGGGAGGGTATGTTTAAATATATACATAATATAACGTTAATCATCAAGGTTTGTTCATCTCAGATCTGAGAAAATATTTGTTGTTGAAAGACTGTGCTGCGTCAAATAGCTCAAATGAGAAGGGTTTTGTTGTTTCCTCAGAAAATTAACTTACGAGATCCAGGCTTTTATCGGGTCTTGAATATCGTCTTCTTGTACGTTTGTAAAATAACGTCATATTTCAGCTACGTGGGGAATTTAGAATATTATGTGGTCACATTTAGGTGAGTTTTATTTTAGTTCATTTTCACTCGATGCCGCTCCTTTAACTCTTTGTCAATCAGAACGGAAACCCCTTTTTAAATCAATGAACCAGCCAAACAAGCCCTGTGCAAGTAAGCCAATGTTTATGGCTTCTCTCAGCTTTTCCGTTCTTTTTCCCCCAGAAGATTACTAAGATTAGGACTCTCCATCTTGATCAACCAATCGGCGCCTCTGCGAGATTTCCATTTCCGTAATCTCGCCCTTCCGTGATCTCTGTGCAATAGATCCGTGCTCATTAATTTGGCTTGGCTTCGGTCACATGATCTCTGAGACAAGTGCCGGGCTGCGGTTGCCGGCTATTGAAATACCGAGCAGAAATCTCAAACTTCAATTACTTACTGAATATTATTTCCTGTTGGAGAAACTTATGATAGTTACGTCGTCGTGTCGAGCACACAACGATATTTTAAGAATATTACAGACAAAAATATTGCCCTTGCTGATAAGCGGACTTGTTTTTTATTTCATTTTTAGAAGAACTGAATCATCCTTTCTTTAAAGGATTGTGGACGTCATCTATTTTAAGAATAAAGAAACTCTATTCAGGGCTTATCAAATACAAAACCCCCTGAATATATATATATATATATATATATATATATAGTAAGTTGGCCGACTGTAGTCGAAAGCAACTAAAAGGCTCACTTTTCAGTAGATACTACCCTTGGGTGTAGGGGAGAGCACTACTCCTTTACCAGGATTGCCCCACTTATCCTTGATCCTTACATTATAATGTAGATTGTTAAGCAAAGAGGTATCAAGTACTATTTTTGAGTCTTTGGTAAGACTCGACGTGGAATGGAACCTCGGTTTCCCGGAACATTGACTCTAAGCATTAAACTAATGCATCTGGTCTGTGTCTGCGAATATAGTTTCTTTTTCTTCCGATGAATGACTTCTACAATCCAACAATATATATATATATATATATATATATGTTTGTGTGTGTGTGTGTTTGTGTGTGTGTGTGTGTGTGTGAGCGTGCGTAAGTACTTTGAGTTTTTATGAATATTAATTATATACACATAAAACTACTTTATATATGACAAAAATTGAAATAAATTCAACCGTTTGACAATATGAAAATACGAGAAAGCAAAATATTTAAAAGATATTTATTTATATATGAATGATACGCCAACTTTGATCAGTTCGGTTTTTAAACCATCAGTAGGATGATATTATTAAATTAGGTTTTTTGACACGAACATTTTTTTAAATGAAAAAATGATATGAAAATTCTTAGCGTTTTATTATTGTTATATGCGCACTGAGCAATCCATTGGCCGCTGGATCTCCACATTTGATTGACAGGTTCTATGGCCAGAATTCGCTGTGGACAATTCTCCTCATATCAAAGAATGTAGTTTACAGGATTTTGACTTTTGATTTGGTCTTGTTTCCTACAACAGAAACTTTCACTGACTGATCTCGCGCTTGGTTTCCAGGTCATACTCAAATAGTCATCTTAGCGATGACACACTCAATGAATAAATCTTGGTACAGTGTGAAGTCGCTTGACAATATTCTAACACCTGGCACTTTCACTGATCATCATCATCGGTCTTGGTACCAATTTCGTATAGACTGCCTGCATGTACCAATCTTCGCTGATAATCTTTTAAATATGATCCTTTATCATGTCCAGCTAACTCTCATTCAAACAGTCAACCGACGATCATCAGACACCACCTGCCTTATCCGATTGACGTTAAACACAGTTTTGCTTGTTTAAGGCCTCCCGATCCTGAATTCAATTTTCACCTCCTTGCGCCTCTCTTTGAACCTCTTGTACCATTTAAAAACATGTGTGTGCGACAGGGTTTTATCTGCATACACTTGTTGAAGCATGTCAAGTACTTGTGACGGAATTTTCTTAAACCGGACCAAAAAATTTAGGTTTATTCGTTGCTCGATTTTCATTGTTCGTTCATTAGTGCTCATAGTTAAACGATTGAAAAAAAGAAGAGGTGTGAACATAATTTTATGCTATATATATATATATATATATATATATATATGCCGTTATTACAGAAAACTAAGATTACCGTCATAAACTCCTATGATATCATGTTAGATAACAATCTGTTTATATCTTTTTTTGCCCTAAGTAAACAGAGCACACTAAGTCCCATTATTTTCTTAGACATACCTCGTATATATATATATATATATATATATATATATATATATCATAATTTGAAACATCTACTACCATACCCCCAACATTGCTTCTTATTTTTTGAAATAACATTAAAAAATAGTCACTCCGAAAATGCCTTCTGTCTTACAACATCTATTCACTTCTTCCTCGCTGGAGCCAGTAGTGATTATTTTCATTCCAAAGATTAATGAAACATTTTTCGTACAATAATTGAACTTTTATTTTCTAAGACTTATTTTAGCATTGTATCAAACAAAATTCGATAGAATGAATGGAGTTCGGAAGACTATTTTTAATGAGAGTTTGAACTCCGGGTGGAAATTGAGGAGCGGAAAAGAAATCCTATTGGTTAGGAAATTACCTTTTTTCTGATCAGTGATACAGGATTCACTTAATGTGATGAAATTATTTGTAGGGTCAAAAGTTATACTCGATCTTACAGAGTGGCGAGTGATTAAAAAGAATGGCTATGAAAAATCCAAATTTGATATGTCGCCATAGGAATGACGTCATCAGAATGGATTTATCAAAGTGTAATCGAAACATATCAAGGGAGATAAGTGTGTTATATTTTAATGTGCTGAATTGGTTAGAATTAATCTTTATTTTCACACTTTATTTTACTTTATTTCTAATTCTTTTGTTCATGTTTTGCTGTTTATGTCTTTTAAGATACTTTGAGTATTCATACGCTGAGAATAGTTGATGTATTTTAAAAACCTGATCATAAACTGATAGGTTGGTTGGTTGGGTTTTATGGCATATCAACCTTTGTAAGTTATTTAACGCCAAATTTTTATGAAAATAGTTCTATTTCAAGCAATTCAGTTAGTATAAGCATGCAGTTTAAATTTGAGTACACACTTTAGTTTTTTAGTCAAACAGATCTAATTCAGATAATTCAGTTTAGTATAAGTAGAGATTTTTTTACACACAGTTAAATATCAAAACATTTCTATATTAAACCAATGCGTTTAGTGTAAGTACATTTTCAATGTCAAAAACACTTCCATTTAAAATAATTCAGATTAGCATAAGCACGCAGTTTCAATGTAAGTACGGTTTAATTGTCAAAAACATTTCTATTTCAAGCTATTCAGTTTAGTCAAAAAGTTCTAATTCAAACAATTAAGTTTAACAGGTTGCTACCATTCTGAGCTAGAGTGCAACTGGGAGCAATGGCAATGAAGGGGTACTCCGCATTCCCCAAAGCTTCAGTATTACTGAACTCTACCATCAGATTATTTAGTGTCATATCAGGACACTTGTTGGTGGGGGTCTTACCCCTCTGCTGAGGTGCAGTCGGTGTATTCTATAGCCCCATCCGACTGGGCAATTCACAGAGTTAAATGTCAAAACAGTTCTATTTCAGATAATTCAGTTTAGCATAAGTACACAGTTTAAACGTCAAATCATTTCTATTTCGAGCTATTCAGTTTAGCATAAACACGCAGTTTAAATGTCAAAAAAAATTTTATTCTAAACAATTCAGTTTAACATAAATACGCAGTTTAAATGCAAAAATCAATGTTGTGAAGGAAGCACGGTTTAGTTCTATTTAACCCATAGATAGAACCCTTATCAGGTGCTACCACTCCAGGTCAGAGTGAACCTGGGAACAATGACAATAAAGGGGTACTCCGCCTTTCCTAAAGCTCCAACATTACTGGAACCTCACTATCAGATTGTTTAGTGTCATATCAAGGACACTCGTTGGGAGGAAGTCTTACATCTCTGCAGAGAATCCGTCGGTGTATTCTACAGTCCCAGCCGAATGGGCAATATACTGATAGGAGTTGATTCTTGGATTAGATCGCTGATTATGCTACATTGTTATGCTAAATTATGTTATTATGGTGGGTACTTAACACAAGCTGAATAGTTTTTATTTGAAGACCAAGTGACAGCAAGTTTCCTCGGATTTCTTGGTCTGTTCTTAATATTCAAGCCAATTTTAAGTGTTGTGGTCGAGAAAGTTTCAATTCTTCATCTGATTTCCAGTTCATCCTATCTCGTTTTCATGTTCTTGGGAAATGTTTCCAAGGGCCCCAACAAGGATTGGTATCACTGTCATCATCATGTTCTACAACCTTTTCAGTTCTCTGTCGAGGTCCGGGTATTTTCCTAGGTTTTCGTCCTAGGGCAGGTGCTTTTCCATTTTCTTTTTTCGTTTCTTTTATTTTCACTTTTTGGTCGCTTTTAATGCAAAAATGGATTTTTTGGGTTAATTTCTTTTCAATTAATACAAGGTCTTGTCGTCTGTCCTGAAGAGAGTGATCCGTTTGTATCTGAAAGTCCCAGATAATTTTATTAATGACACGTTTCTTAAGTCAAAGCCTTAGTCACAGATGTTCCATATTTAACGGTGTTGTTCATTTTTAAGACATTGTGATTTTCAACTATACTTTTCTTTAGAAGTTTACTAAGCTTTTTGCTTAGATGTGGCACAAGGCCGTATAAATGAGGCGCTCAATGAGACTCCAACTCATCCGTGTCTGTTTGCTAGTCTAGCTTGTTAACCAATACACCACCCGAGGCGCCCATCTATTCTTTTCTTTAAGTTTCTGAAAAATTTGCCGATGTATTTCATTGTGGTCAGTCATATATTTACATATTCGCACGATAACTTTTTTTTACATTTTCTAAGGTTTTTTTTTCCTTTTCTGTACATTTTTATCAATTTTTTTTAAAAATATATTTCATAATCTAATCTAAGATCATCGTTCTATTTCATTTCGGCCTTTTCTTTTCTTCTCTTCTATTTGGACCTTCTTTACATCTTTCTAAAAATGTTTCCCTTCTTGTCACTCGTTTCTTTTTCTTATTCGAACTTTCATCTTTCCACTCAACTCACCTAACCTTCATTTTACTTTTCCACCCCCGTCTTTAATTCCTTTTTTTTTTTATCGACCCAAACCATTTCTCTTTCGAGCGACCTTTTTATTGGTTTGATGAGAAGTAATTACGCTTTGATTCTGCGCGCCAAACCAAATGTCCATTAACAAAGATGGCAACATCTTGCTTGACTTGAAAACACACACACACACACACACACACACACACATACACACACACACACAAATATAAAATGATAAAAAATCACATCAAAAAAGGAGCTCGCATTAAACACCCTTCAAAAAATATCCGCCATTCAGCCAACAAATATCCTCCCTAACCTTTTAATGACACAGTAGGGCTTATTGGAAACCACTAATTTTCCAATTCGACCTTCCCTTCATATGGCGTATAATTTTATGGTTCGATTAAACTCCACAAGAGGGCGCTAAGCGTTATTCTAACGATTGCGGTAAGAGAATTCCACATGTTCCTTTTTATTTGGTATTTTTAAAAAATAAATGTACTCTTTAAAAGCTAATTGTAGTATTTAATATTCTGTGGAGAATTTTTTTACTTGTGGTTTTCCTTTTTCTCCAATTTCTTTTGATTTGTTGACAAATTAAACACTGTGACATCAGCTTGTTTTTTAATAATCTTCTGATTTCTCCTTTAACAATAAATACTCGGCCCTATTGACAGGACTAAGATATAGCTAACTTATTTGTTTACACATAGTTATATGATTTCAAGTAACTAATAATAATAATAATAATAATGATTTGTGGAACATGAAAGTTACGGAAATACCATTGGTAATTTGAAACGGTCTCCAAAGGTTTGGAAAGGGGACTGGAGAGGTGTAAATGAAGAATGAATCGTGACCATCCAGACCACAGCATTGTAGAAATTGACCAGAATACTGAGCAGAGTCCTGGAAACCAGAGGAGACTTGCTGCCACTCAGACTTCAGTGAAAGACCATCAACTAAACCTAAAGGAGAGTGTAAAAAACACGCAAGGAGTAAAATGATAATAAGAAGAAAAGGGGTAAAGGACTAGGAACAGGCGGGGGGAACGGTGATCCACTGAGAATTGTGCAAGAAATTAAAATTTGACTCTACTACCGAATAGTTAATGAACAAACCAGAATCTGTCCGAGAGGATGAGACGCTCGGATTTTGATATTCACAAGAATCACCCAATCCCTGCCAGAAGGCCAGATCTAATGTTAGTTAACATGGAAAAAAGAACCCGCCGTCTAGTCGATTTTGTCGTTCCGGTGGCCCATAGATTAAAAATCAAAGAAAGCGAAAAGCTGGACATATACTTGGACTGAAAAAAACTGAGGAACATGAAGGGGATACTAATTGTCGCTGATGCGCTTGGAACGGTCCATAAAGACTTGGAGAGAAGACTGGAGGAAATGGAAATCAGTGGAAGAGCTGAGACTATCCAGAGCACATCCTTCTTAAGATCGGCAAGAATACTGAGGAGAGTTCTAGAGACCTGAGGAGATTCGCTGTCACTCGGACTCCTACGAAAAACTACCAGCTAATTCTGCTGGGAAAAACTCCCAAGGAGTATGATAAACCTTTGTAAACAGCGTCATGTAACTATTTTTAATATGAATAATTTTCATCTGTATGGCATAAAGTATTTCTTTCAAACACGGATCTATATGACTGATAGATAGGAACTAAACAGGTACTACCACTCCGTCTTAAAGTGGAACTGGGAGTAATGGCAACTTACCGTCAAATACAGCTTAATGTCATATTCAACAGACATTCGATTACCTGATCATAGAACAATTTACAACGCAGTTATTAGTAATCTGTTTACTGGGCACTCAACATTTAGTGGCCTCGTGTCAGACACAACTTGAATTGAGTATCTATACGGAGAGGTGCATACTTTTATTTTGAAGCTGTACATAAGACTCTTGAGAGTTTATATTTACATTTCTTTCGTTCATTGTTACTTTTCGTTTCCTAAGACGTTGGATTTTGTGTCCTTGTTACCCTCCTAGTCTGCGGACAAGTATCGTGATCTACATCTCACTACTTGACAGTATACCCGATAACAATCTTTGACCCGAGGGTCCCATTGAAAATGCATCGAAACAAGATAATAACCCTTCATGTTTAACAGTTCATTACTTTTTATAGAGACCGGCCATCTTATTCTGTCATTGCAGAAGTCCGAATTTTCACGCCAGCCTCCAGTCTTTTTATCTTTTTACTGAGACAGATTTGCATTCATTTTTATTACTTTCTTTTTTATAAATCATTTTTCTCTATCTTTCTTTTCCGTTACCAAACTATGTTTTTATATTTAATTCGTTCATTCATTCATTATTTATTTTTCTTTTAGCTTTTTTGTCTCTTCTTGTTATTCACGTTAATCCGATTTTCGTTCGATCTTTTTTATATCAAATTTAAACAATTCATTCATTTATTCGTTCGTTATTTTGATTTTATTCATGAATTAGATTTCTTTTTTTCTTTTTTTCTTTCTTTCTTTCTTTCTTTCTTTCTTTCTTTCTTTCTCATTTCATGCTATTTAAGTTCATTAGTTTTTCTTTCGACCTATTTTAAGTTGCAATTTCATTCATTATTTCGATTTTGTTGATGTATTAAATTTCTTTCTTTCTTTCTTTGTTTCTTTCTTTCTTTCTTACATGCTATTCCCATTAGTTTACTTTTCTTTTTCAACTTACGTTTTTTTATTATTTTGGGGCATTAAATTTCACCCATTAAATACTTCTTTCTTTCTTTCTTTCTTTCTTTCGTTCGTTCGTTCGTTCGTTCGTTCAATTCTGTTTATACATTAAACTTCATTCATTCATTCACTGATTCTTTCTTTAGTTTTTTCTTCCCTTCTAACATTCACATTTAACTTTTCTCATTCTTCTTATGGGTTTCTTCGTTCTTTTTTATTTTTCCTTTAGCCTCTTTCGTTTATTCTTTTTTTCCATTTCTTTTATTCTTAATGTTCACATTGATTCGCTTTGATTTCTTAGCTTATAGGTTTTCTTACTGAACGTTTTATGCTGAAAACTTCTTTCTTTCTTTCTTTCTTTCTTTCTTCTCTGATAAATGTTTTCTCTTTTTCATTCTTTCTCACCTCATACATTTTTTTATCTTTCTCTTTCTTTCTTTCTCAACTCATAAGTTCTTTCTTTCTTTCTTTCTTTCTTTCTTTTGATTTTGTTTACGTATTAACATTCTTTAATTCTTTCTTTCTTTCGATCTTTAATTCTTTTGATCTTTTTATAAATTAGATGTTTTTCTTTCTTTCATCCTATCAGAACATCCGACTCTTTTCTTCTCCCTTCTTTAATAATATATCATCTACGATTTCTTAGTATTTCTTATTTCTTGTTCTTTTCTCCATTTTTATATGACTCTTTGTTACTCTTGCTTTTTTTTTTTTTACTATTTTCATGTATTTTGTTGACATTTACAAAGTTTAGTTTTATACAAGTCATAATATATCTGATGTCATATACTCTATTGATGTTGAAGATTGGGGTGAGATTGGATGTATTGGACATTTGGTGAGTACTAAACGAAGAAGAAGAAGAAGAAGAAGAAGAAGAAGAAGAAGAAGAAGAAGAAGAAGAAGAAGAAGAAGAAGAAGAAGAAGAAGAAGGTAAGAACAAAGAAAAAAAAAAAGAAAAAATTAAGAAGACGAGTAAAAAATATGTCTCCATAAAAAAGGTAGAAGGAATTTTTCGAATTAAACTGGAAAAAAACAGGAGATAAAAGATAAAAGAGGAAATAAAATAATATTTGATTAAAAAGAAAAATAAGTGTAAATATTTAAAAAAAAAATAAATAATCGATTAAAATGCATTAGAAAACGATCTGTTCGAAACACAATATTTTCTGCAAATGTTCTCTTGGTTTTATAACTTCTATTCATTACTTTTCTCTCTTGATCAGCTTTTCTTTCTATCATCCCCGCTGATGTCGTCTCTAATAATTTCTTTTACTTTTCTTCCTTCCTGTTCTCTATTATATTTAACAACCAATTAGAATAACAACAGCTGCACTAGTGAACAGTGTTTGTCCAGGTTAATGCCTGAAGGGCCTATTGATGCTTGGCGTTTCTTTAAATCGTTTGTTCTTTTAAGTAAACGTCAACACGGCTGCCGAAACAAATACGTCGACATTATTGTTATATTGAATGATATCTTCTTGAAGGTGTCTTGACAGAAAAAAAAATCTATTGGTTGGTTAATGATGCTAGAAAGTGTAAACATATGTTTACTGCAAGTCCCAATAAAGAAGACATTAATAGGAATCAAATTGCAAGGAACGTGAATTAGACGAGCAAACTATTTCCTCTTCAACATATTATTAAAACTTTCTTGAACTGGACGCTCAAACATGTGGGTTTATTTACAACTGAATCTAATAATTAAACGTGACCGTAGAAGGGTATATACCATTGTGTTCGTTTTTCTACAAAGGAATTTAATAATACCAGTTCGTCGTAGAGGGGTATACACTATTGAAATAGCTAGACTATAACCGAATCCGAAACAACCAATTGGCTATAGATGAGTGGATGTCATTGAGTCAAATTGTTTACCACCAAATCTATTAATAACAACTGAGTGGTGAACAATATTAATAGAAACAGTTTATAATCGAATTTAATAACACTAATGGCCGTAGAGATATATACGAAATTGAATCTCTCCGAATATCATGGCAGTTTTCAGATAGCAAAAACATATTTCAATATTCGAGTGCATACGATAAGTTTGCAGACTTTTTCGTATGGGCATTTAAAATTGTAGACTCTAGATAATTCAGTATGTTATTGCTATACATCTTATGAGATGACTGACCAAGTTCAAATGAACAGCTACAATAGGAATTGGAATAAACCCGACTAAAGTCTGATTGTCACAGCTGGTGAATTTCAAAAATTGCAATCTGACATTTTAGAAGAACGATATGCAATAAAATTCTGTTTTAAACTTGGAAAAAAGGCCACAGAAACGTATGGAATGCTTCAGACTGCTTTTCGACCATCTTGCATGAATCGAGCATGAGTTTTTGAGTGGCATAAGAGATTCAAGGAAGGCAAGGAGTCTGTGAGGGATGATGAGGGGTGTGGGAGGAGTAAGTCAATACACCAGAGTTGATTGACCAAAGAGTTAGGGTTAGTGTTAGGGTTACTATGTTGAGGTTTTAAGGGAGTTCCGGAAGAGATTCCTAGGGAAGAGGCCAGCACTCTTCAAATCAGGTCAGTGGCATTTCCAGCAGGACAATACACCAGTCCACAAATCCATCCTTGTCACAGGCTATTTGACCAAGATAGGCATCAAGACAGTTGCTCACCCTCCCTATAGTCCAGACCTTGCTTCTTGTGACTTTTGGTTATTCCCTAAGCTCAGAGGCTGTCGTTATGAAACAATTGAGGAGTTGAAAGAGGCTGTGACGAAGGTCATTGATACGCTCACACAAGAGGACTTCGATGGGGCCTTCCAGAAGTTGTTGGAACGGTACAACAAGTGCATTTCAGCCGGAGGAGATTACTTCGAAGGGGACTAGAGTTTCATGTGTGGAAACTTATCGTATGCACCTCGTGAGTTTGGTTTCTTTATATAGTAGCATATCAACATTTGTGGGTTATATAATACCCAAACCACCTTGTAAATGAACAGGAGTAGTGTATTTAACTCATAGCTTGAAGGATAGTGGGGGGTAGATTCATGCCTTTTTCAAAAGTATTTGTCTGAAAGTGAACGTAACAGTTCGATTGGAGTCTGAACTAGCTTACTATGATGTTGCAGTCCAGCACG
Organism: Sepioteuthis lessoniana; assembly: GCA_963585895.1. Classification (NCBI taxonomy): domain Eukaryota; kingdom Metazoa; phylum Mollusca; class Cephalopoda; order Myopsida; family Loliginidae; genus Sepioteuthis; species Sepioteuthis lessoniana. The sequence continues at coordinate 140,101,336 of OY757905.1, read as the reverse complement.
TTGTATAGATGGTGACGGAATTATCTGCTCTTTCTGAACTGGCAGTAACTTGGAGTTATCTACCCCTGACTAGTATAAAAGGGGTAAAGCGGAAGCAGCCATTTTTTTAATGTTATCGTGACTCGCAGGCAAACTGGCTAATCGCATCTTCTCTATTTTACACACGTCTGCCCTCCCGCTTTCAATATAAGGTTATATTTTGTGAGTTTTCCTTCTTTTCCTGACAGCCTTGAATTCTGTTAACGTTTATGGCTGAGAAAATTGTTGAATTTAGTTTTTATAATGACTTAGACTTCTGCAAAATGTCCCATGCATGTACTATTGCTATTTACTAAGCTAACTTTGTTTGGCACAGGGCCAGAAATGCGTGGTATCCAGTGAGAATGAAACGTTCTAACAATGGCCAGCTAAGCATTATATCACAGAGGGTCTGGATTGTTGATAACAATAAATATTTTCAGGCAGTTGACGATCAAAATGACCATAGAATGTCTGAAACAGGATACTTAATTGCTAAGTCGGCTTGGGCTATAGAATACACCAACTGCTTCTCTTTTCCTCTTCCCCCAACGAGTGACCTGAATATGACATTAAACAATTTGATTGTGATGTTCCAGTAATGCTGGAGCTTTGGGGAATGTGGAGTACCCCTTTATTCCCATCACTCCCAGGCCCACTCTGGCCCGGAGTGATAGCACCAGAAAGGGTCCTATCTATTGGTCAACAAGAAATAATCTGTGTACTTATGCTAAACTGAAGTATTAGAAATTGAACTATTTTTGCATGCTAAACTGAATTGTTTGAAATAGAACTGTTTTCGACATTGAACCTGTGTACTTATACTAAACTGAATAGTTTGAAATAAAACTGTTTTGATATTTAACTGAGTGTAAACAAAAGACCGTACTTATATTAAACTGAATTATTTGAAACTTTTATCAAAATGATTTATTTCGGCGTTAAATTACCTGAAAAGATTTGATACGTCGTAAAACAAAACAACCAACCAACTAACCAACCGGATACTTAAGAATTAAACTATCTTTATCGTATTGCCTGAAAATAATTTCATAATATTTAAGATTAGATTGATCTTAAATTTAACTTAAACATTAGTCATCTTAACATTGGTAAAATGGAGTAATGAATTTACTCCAGAAATAGTTTTAAATAATTTGAATGTTCTAAATATAAATTCACATTTTGGAAAAATTTATTAAATCGTTAAAAAACTTGATATTGTGAAGAACATTATGACTTTTAGCTAATGGCTTTTGGATTTACAAACAAAGATTTATGAAGATGTTATTCGATTAATGCTAACACGCTGGTGGCTGATGAGGACTAAGCGAGATTGGTAGGGCCTGCCACAGCAGCGATAGGGGGAGATCTGAGACGTTGTTGGTTCCATTTTAAGTATTAAACTCGTGTATCATTTCTGATTACTTACATCACGATTAACATTTAAAAGAGAGCTTAATTAAAATTCTTTCCGTGAGTGAAGCATAAATTATTCTTTGCACTTTGAAGCATACCTCTGAAAATTATATACCTGATATGTTAAAGAATATGAACTAGTAATAAATGACAGAACGAAAGTAGGGAAGTGTACATATCCAAATAGTTTTACTTGATTAAGTTTTTATTCGTATCCATAATAATTTGGGGTCCGTGTATTTAGCGAAAAAATATCGTTAAGTGTTTCCTCGCAATGTTGTCGTAAATAAAGGAGAGAAGAACCAAGATATCAAAAAGTTTTTATGAGGGTTTAATGACTGTAAGAATAAAGGGTACCTTTATGTGGGAAGTCTCGTAGAGTTGAGAAGGAATGTTAGCAGCTAAATGCCAGAGCGAAATGTGCGTCACTACTTTTAAGGCATTGTTGAATATATGAGTAAGATATGGTCGGCATGGGTGTTGCAAAGGTCTTGTTTGCTGGTTAAGGACAGGAATGATGTAGTCACTCATGAATGTGAGTTGTTGTAGGAGAGTGGTATTAAAGTCTCCAGAAAATGTTACCGAGGGATGAAGTAGCTGGATGTCTGAGCGGAATTGTGCATTGCCGTAGACATTGCTTAAGCTAGAGGCGAAATGTGTGTGGCGGATTGAATGCATCTAATTCATTTTCAACTGGAAACCCTTGGTCTAAGAGAGTATACTCGAGAGTTCCATAAATTAGATGGCTTTCCTCATGGTGTTGTGATGCTGCTGCTATGAAGGGAGCGGACAGTAAGTACATCTTTCCTGTTCGAAATATTCTGAGGAAGAGGTAGTTTGGCGGGCTTTTCTCATTTTGGTGCTGCCCGGAAAAATGGTCCGGGTTGAATAGGATCAGTCATCCTCATGGAGTGAAAATATGCGTCGAC
>OY757905.1:140038970-140093970 GCA_963585895.1 Sepioteuthis lessoniana | reverse complement strand
GGACTGTGGAATCATAGCAAGCAATTTTGAACTCCAATCACGCTATTAGGTCCACTTTCGGACAAATACCCTTCGGAAAGGTATAAAACCCCCTTCATCTCCCAACTGTCTTAAATATTATTAATATTCTTCTTCTACAAAGATGGCTTGGACTTTAAATAATCAACGAAGGTTGTTTTCTATTTGATAATAATAATTCTTTTAATTTCTGTTTAAATTTTAAAAAGCAACATTCTACAAATAATAAGGTAAAAATAAACGATTTCTGCCAGTATGTACATGTGTGAGTGTATGCGCGTGCGCGTGACAGCAAAATTTTTATCAGCCTCCACCTTTAAAATGTTTTTAGATTTATTCGTATATTAACACATAAAATTTTAGAAAGTATAAATATAGGTAATATTTTGCTTTATATATTTTAATGAATTCGTGCATATATATATATATATATATTCGCATGTGTGTCTATTTGTGTATGTGTGTAAATCACCTAATTACAGTATAGGAGTGAATCTTATTTACAATCCCGTCATTCGTTATCACAAGTTATATATATATATATATATATATAGCCTTTCCAAATTCCTTTCTGTTATCCTAATGGAGTTCAGAATGGGATCTAGCGAAAAATTAATATGCATCATTATAAAAATACACCAAACCTTTACGTGGGCGAGCTGACCGCCTACAGTTGCAATCTATGTACTTTCTCGCCTTTTTTCCGCTGTAATGGATATATCCGTGCTCGCAGAGGCGTATCGAATGCCTTACAGTAACTTCTATTTTTCTTTTTAGCGGTTATTTTTTCTTTCGGAAATTAAAAGCAAAATAGATATCTGCATCTATAAAACTATGTTAGCCCGTTCATAATAGCCAATATGTTAATCTATATACAATTTTTTTAATACGTTTTTTCTTTCGGTCAAGGGCTTTCATTTACCCACACCTTTTAGTATAGATAGATTTTAAGTCAGAATATATTTGTAAATGGATCTATGGTTCCCTATTTCGATGTCTAAAGGAATGTGTCGAAATTTGTATTTTTTAAAAATCCTTTGTGTATGTTGGTGTTTGAAAAGAATTCATCCCTGTTTATGAATCCACCTCCGCCTCTTCCCATCTATCTATCTATTAGTTTTTTGATATCTATCTCTCTGTCTATCTATCTATCTATCTTTTTCTATATAGACCTACCTCACCTTACTTGTGTCTCTATTTCGCTTTACTCGTATCTGTCTATATTTCTATCTGTCGTTTCATTTGCATCTGCTTGTGTAGACAGTGTGGAAATGTGTACTGCATAGTGATCGTGTTTCACTGTTTCCGCCATCTTCCCATCAAATATACATACATATATATATATATATATATAAAGAGAGAGAGAGAGAGAGAGAGAGAGAGAGAGAGAGAGAGAACTCACTTTATTGTTATGCATCTGCTTTTTAGTCTACTATCCTGTTTCCGATACATGTTCCTCCGATCTTCTAACAAAAACCGTTCCGTGCATTCAACACACACACACACACACACACACACACACACACACACACACACACACACACAACTGTCAACTATAGAATGCTAATTAAATTGGGTAATTGATTTTCTATTACGGCATATCAACTGTCTAGGGATATTTTATGCTTAGATGTTAGGAAATTGCATTTATTATTCTTTCGTATTGTCAATTTTTGAGTAATTATTTTTCAAGAATTTAATTTGTCGCCAATATGAGTGTTTTTAAACAAATTTATTTGTTCCATATATTGGATACACTCCAAGCCAGGGTAATGACAATGAATATTTACTTTGCATTTTCCAGAGCTCCAGGACTAGAACATCACCATCAGATGCAGTTTAGTGCCATATCTCGGACACCACTTTTGAGGGGGTCTCATCCCTCTGCAGAGTAAACTGTCAACTTATTCTAAGCCCCAGTGGCAGAATGTGCTAACGAAAACCCTTCGTCCTTTTTAAATAGAAGCATCAATATTATCATGGACAGGTGCCGCCACGCAACCGATCGGATTCACGTGTCATCAAATATGTTCGCAAATATGTTCATATTTATATACATCTATGAGTGTATATACGTATTTTCTAGCCCCAACTACACGAGCTGGATGTGACACGAAATCAATTTTTAAGCGGAGTTTAAGAGGTTTGACTGCAGAGTTCTCCTTTTCCTAGACTGGTTCCATACCAAGATCGAAGAGCCCAGTCTGCCCTACTACGCACAGCTGGAGAGAGAATAGTTAGATTCATACCTTTCCCAAGAATATTAACACCATGTGAAATGCAAATAGCCTCGTCCAGAATTTGAACTCGGCTCGCAGTGTCCATTTCCTGGGACGATTACCAATATACGACGTGGGTTTATATACAAATGTATATAACATCACATACATTTATTCTTTTGGGGGGATTTGTGTGTGTGTGTGTGTTTTATGACCAATTTATGTTTTCGTTTTCCAAATGTTAATCTTTCTGCTTGTCAAAATATTAATCGTTTTTATCATTCTTTTTCCTAACTTTTCTTTTATCCGATTAAAACAACATTTATGTTTTTTCTGCAAGTTGCAGTTGACAAGTTTCATCTTCGATTATACGACAAAAAGATAAAAAATACAAAAAAACAACAACAAACAACAACAAATAAACAAGCCCAGTAGGCTGATGGTCAAGAATGTGCAGACTGCATCTCTGAAGAGGGGTGAGACTACCCACTACCACCACGTTTGATTTTCCTGATTATGATACTAAACTGCATCTGATGGTGACGTTTCAGTCCTGCAGCTTTTGAAAATGGGGAGTACCCCTTCAATGCCATTATTCTCAGGTCTACTCGGAACCATAGAGGTAATAATTATTAGGGTCATCTCAATGGGTCAAATTGAGCTTTAATCATTTACCATACTTGAAACCGTTTAATTATGTGCAAAAATGATTAATATTCAGTTGACTGGCCTAATGAGTTGAGCGTTCGACAATTAGATAGTAATATTTGAACCCAATTAACTGTGTGCAAACAATTAATAGTTATAATCCATAAAACTGCTTGGAAACAAATAAGTTCTAACTAGTTTCGAAAATGTTACCTAAAACCATCCATTTAAAAATCGTATGTATGTATAAACATGATTGGGCATTGAATAAAATCAAGAGTTTACATGCTGTTAAACCAAATAACGTAACCTAGCCAAATAGGTACTTAAGCTTTCATTCTTGTTCCCTTAATAAAAACATTTTATGAATTTGATTTTAATCAAGGTGATAAATTAAATCAATTTTCTAAATATATTCAGTAAAGATGTAAAGTGTACACAAAACGATTTGCCATCTTGTGGCTCAAACTGCAAACTCCTTATCTCTGTTGTTGTGTAAACGAACTTGAGCATTGTTAGCAGATGGTAACAAGGTGTGAATAGATAATTAATAAAAGATATATAAGCTGGATGAAAGACAAGTCAAGAAAGTTTAACATCTCGTTAAGTGGACTAGGTGTAACATGATATGCTTTGTATAGGACCTCCGAACTGAAAACGGCAATTAACCAATATTTGCCGAGGTCACCAGACATGATCTGCTATCTAAGGGGTGGTGGTGATTGACCCAGACGATGCCGCCTACAAGAGGCAAAAGAGAGGGTTGGATGTTCTTTGAACTTCAATAAAAGATTTTAGGTTTCTCGATTCGCTCACTTTTAAGGGTTGGGTTACGAGGAGACAGATATTGGCGTGTACGGAGAGAGAGAAAAAAATTCAAAGATACGGCTCCTTCTCGAATGTTGCGTGGCACATTAAGCCTGTTATCCATTTCCATTTGTTTCAACGACCTCAGAGACTGAACGGAGAGAATAAAGCAACGAAGGTCTACATATAGTGCTCCCCTCCCCTATCAGACGATTAGCCGTCACTGACATAGCAATCGTCGGTGACTATGCTTTACTTCTAACTGCAATAACAGTAATGCTCCAGGTGATGTTTTATTCTTTAATAATCATAACTTAAGATTGTGGACTGTTTTTAATAATCAAGAAAGACGCATTTGTTTCGATATCGATGCGAGACTGCTACTCTACAAGTGATAGATTGTCACCTATATCCCGCGGGACGACGGAAAAAAAATGAAAGATATAGGATTGAACCATCTAACTTGGGAAATAGAGGAGTGTTATGGAAAACCAATGGGAAATGTCATCCATGATTCGGCAAAAATTCTTCGGAATCCAGCGAAGATTTATCATGCGGGTCAAAAGTTAAGAGTCACACTGATCTCGCAGATCGTTTCTGCTTGTTATTGAGGAGTTGTTCGGAACATCCAAACAGTTGATGAATCAACTGAAGACAGTGTCAGTTGGAGACTTCCAAGATAACAATCTTGGAAGTGTCGAACTGATACTGTCTTCAGGTCTTGGTCGTTTTTAAAAAGATTTCTTTCTTTAAGTTTTCATCTTACTTTCTTTTATATTTTTTCACACATTTAATAACTTTTCTTTCATGTTTTTTCCTTCTTTCTTTCCTATTTTACTCCCTCTCTTTTGTTCTTTTCTTTTTTATATATTTTTTTCATTCTTTCTTTTGTCGTTATCCTTGATATCTTTTTCTTTCTTGACTTGTTCTTTTTTGTTTATTTACCGCTTGATTTACTGGCTATTCTTTTCATTTTTTCTTTTATTTCAATCTTCCATTATTTCTCTTTCTTTCTTTCTTTCTTTCTTTCTTTTCTCCGTGTAGCATTTCTTATATATTCCTTTACTTTTTTCTTCCATGTTTCTTATTCTTTCATGTACTTTCTTTTTACTTTTAATTGTTTCTTTCCCTTGTCTTTCTTTGTAGATTTTCTTTTTGTCTATTTTAGTTTCAGCCTTACTAACTCTTGTTTTTAAGTACTTTCCTACATTAATTCATTCTTTCACTCTTTCTCTTTCTTTCATTTTTGTTTCCGTTTACCGCCTTTCCATACAATTAATGGCTTAAGATCAAAGACTAACAATCATTCCTCAGATAAAATTCCTTAAATGCTCCAATGATTTTGTATTCACGCAAAGGATTTCGTATCATTCAAAGAGTGACTAAAAGGAAAATTTCTGTTTTCTTTTTCGTCTTTTAGCACCGACAGTAACGAAAGACTTTTTTATGTTTCTTTCAGAACTCAAGTCTGATTGCCATTTTGTCAGAATTCTTCGTTATGTATACAAAGCAAAGAACGCGAACAACATCGTTATGTATGGATAACTGCAGACTCAGTGTTATAACCAAAAGCAATTTTGCATTGATTGGACCTGGACTAAGTTCTTGATAATCTATAGTTAATTTCTTATTTGTAAGCCTTATATGTGTGTCTGTGTGTCTGTATATACGTACATATATATGCGTGTGTCCGTGTGCCTGTGTGTCCATATATATATATATGTATACACACACACGCGCACACTCACACACATAAACACACACACACACACACACATATATATATGTGTGTGTACGTATATCTGTATATACATATATATAATATATATGTGTATGTCTGTATACATATATATATAGAGAAAGATATATATATATATATATATGTATATATACATGTATAGTATAAAAACGGCCATAAAAACAGCTCGACCAATTTTCTTCTATACCAAATTTTCTTGAATTTTTCCATTTCTAGCAAAACATTATTTACTCAAGACGGATATTATAAGGTATTATTTATTACCAAACTCTACACAAGTGATATTCTGTAATATGATTGATTTATCATTTTATAGTTGGTAAAGTGAAAATGTTTGCGTAAAAAGAGTAAATACTTGGTTTAGAAGAAAAGCAAAAACATTGGGATTTCCTGGACAAGATGAATTATTAATAAAGAAGTGGAAATCTATTTATAAGTGCCGATACGAAACGATATTTTTCTTGGGCAATTTACCATCAAACTAACATTACTCTATGCAGTTATCCAACCCCTCCATCTTATACAACATAAAGTTTATTTTTAAGCAGAGGACAACGAGTTTTAATCCAGAGTTTTTCTTCTCTTAGACTGGTTGCCATATCAAGGTCAAAACTGTAAACAGAGAGAATGTTAATTGGGTTTGAATTTGATTACTATCTAATTTACCCCTCCCTTTCTTGTCAAATTGCATATTTTTTCCTCCTCTACATTACACAGTTCCTGCCCCTTGTCCTTTCTTAATCGTTGTCCTCAATTAAACAGTGATCAGTGAGGTCCGAAACCGGTTAGTTGCACAATCTTTTTTTTAAATGAAAAAAATCGGTCTCCATGTGAGTATAATATATCTATCTATCTATCTATCCATATGTGTATATATATATATATATATATATATATATATATATATATATATATATATATATATATATATACGGGGTTTCTTGTATTTCTAAAGTGATAATGCTCAATATCGATGATAGAGCGTATGTAGATCTAGGCTTGGTTTGGTTTAGTTTGGTTTTAAAGCCTATCAACCATTGTAGGTTATGTAATGCCAAATCCATTTTTCTTCTTATAAATGGTTCCATTTCAAACAATCCAGTTTAGCATAAGTACAAAGTTTAGTTCAATTTGACCCATAGATAGGACCCTATCAGGAGCTATCACTCCGGGCCAGTTGGACCTGGGAACGACGACAATGATGGTGTCCTCCACTTTCCCATATGCTCCAGAATTACTGGAGCCTCACAATCAGATTGTTTAGTGTCCTATCGAGGATATTCATTGGGTGGGGTCTTACCCCTCAGCAGAGATGCAGTCGGTGTATTCTGCTACCCCAGCTGACTGAGCCATATGTAGATCTAAGCTTAGATGTTATAGACACAGGTTAAACAGCGCAAGATGACCAACTCTAAGTCTGATTATTCTACAGGTAAGAAACTGTTCCTAAACGCTGTTGACTCTGTGTTTACGCTATATATATATATATGTATATATATATATATATGTACCCAACTCCTCCACACGAGCAGCATGTGGCTCAAGTTCAATTTTTAGCAGAGTTTAACATATTTGAATTCACAATTTGCCTTCTCATACACTAATTGCCATACTAAGTTTAGAGAGCCAGTCTGCCCTACTATTTACCCATAACTGGAGAGAGTTTAGTTACTTTTATACCTTTCCCAAGAGTATTAGTACTACGTAAAATACAAATAGCCTTCTCCAGGTTTTGAACACGGTTTGCTGTATCTATTTTCGCCAATGCTAACCACGTGAATTCCTACATTATTGTTTTCCCTCCAATTTAAGAATGATGACTTAAATCAGGGTTGGGCAAACTTTTTGCTGGGAGGGCCGCGTCACTAGGTTATGAATTATCAAAGGGCCGCGTCACTAGGTTATGAATTATCAAAGGGCCGCATCTATTAAAATCAAAAGATTACTTTCGATTCAAGAACAAGTGTTTATTTTTTTGTTTTTTCAGAGGCTCCCGCAGGCTGCACAAAACAGTACAGCAGGCCTCATGTGGCCCGCGGGTTTCAGTTGGACCACTGCTGACTTAAATAGATACCCACTTTTTTTCGCGCTTTTCACCCAGTTGAAAAAAATATCGGTTGCTTGAGTTTACAATCATTTTTTAATTGATTCGAATGGTTGTTAAAAACAGTAGATGGATGGTGAGAAGCTGAGTTTATATAGTATGAGGATATATCATGTTTTCCGTATAGTGATACGTTCTTTCCAGGAGGTGATATCAAGGTAATCTACGACTTTAGAATTACATTTGACCTTAAAGGGCAATCAAATTATTGAAGATTTTTTTATATCTTTAACATTTTTTAATAACTAATTTGGAAGCAATTATAGCTTCAAATAACTTGTAATTTGTACACAAATGTATAGTGTTAAGTATTTCTATCTAAAACTAGTTTATAGGCAATTAAATATAGTTTCAAGTATTCTTATCTAATACAAACAATGTAAACATAATTGAGCTTTAAAGCAACTTTTCGTAATTTGTCTACATAGTTATATCGTTTCATATCTAACGCCAGTGGTTTACTATAATTTGCAAGCAATTATTTGGTTTTAAGTAATATATAAAAATAGAAATTCGCTCTCGTTTCAAGTAAGATAATACAAATAATCTACATACAGTTAAATATTTTCAAGTATTCCTATCAAACATTAATAATCCTGTTTAATAATAATAATCATTTGATTGAAGATGGTTATGGTTTAATGTATTCGTCTCCAATATTTTTCAAGTAGTTCTATATGACCAATAGATGGTGTTGTTGGCTGTCAATTCGCTCACAAGTAAGATCATTTCCTGTTGGCCCAGTCAGTTGGGGCAACAGAAAACACTGAATGCATCTCTGCAGAGGGGTAAGACTACCCCAGTGAGTGTCCCGTTTATGACACTAAACAATCTGATGGTGAGGCTTCAGTAATACAGGAGCTTTGGGGAAAGCGGAGTACACCTTTATTCCAATGGCTCTCAGGGCCACTCTGGCCTGGAGTAGTAACACATGATAGAGTCGTATCTATGGGTCAAATAGAACTAAACTGTGTACTTATGCTAGACTGTTTTGAGATTCAAACTGCGTACTTAGCTAAACTGAATTGATTAAAATAGAACTCTTTTTAAATAGAATTATCTTATGCTAAATTGAATTGTTTGTAATTTAACTCGGCATTAAATGATCAGAAAAGGGTTTATACGCCGTAAAGCAGAACACCTAACCAACCAACCAACCAACCAACCAACCATTTCCTGTTTTTGTTTGCTCTAAAGAGCTGTATCAGGAAATACCTGTGTCAAAGAATATTTCGAGTGGATATAGTGTGCACGAAACTACCTCCACATTTTGGTAATCAGAGTCAGAGAGACAGTGTGTACAAACAAATTCGACAAGACTATATGACAAGGATACTTCAGGTGGTCTGGTTACGCACTTAGATACCAACCAAAGTATTTCTACGTCCCAATATGATGTGCTAGATGGCTTTTGAGCGAAAAGATTCCTTTGCCGTTTGACAGGTCTTGCTTTTGTCCTGCTTGGTGTCTAGCCACCCTCCTCACCAGACAAAATTAATGGGGGTCCGGTTAAGTCACCGATGACCCTACAATGGAAGAAATAGTACTGCGTTACATAGTACCAGTAGCGCTTTGAGCGACCTGACATAATAGATAGAACCAACAGATGGTACCCTAACAGGTACCACCAAACTGCTTCAGAGTAGATTTAATAGGAATGTCTTTACACACTTCAGAGCTTCAGAATCGGAGCCGATGGTTTTTGTCATCCCCAGTACATCTTTTTGGAGCATACTTAGCTCATTGCAGTGGATGGATTTCGTACGACAATAATCTTTACGCTGCAAGCGCCTCTGATGTGGTTTTAAGCCACCAATTATATATATATATATATATATATATATATATGACTTATTGGTATCTTATTGAAATGACCATGCTTCTCTGCCTGAAAACGTCTCACTATTGTAATGGATTCGTTGTTAACGATCATTCCTTTATAACTAACATAACGAGCTGTTGTGTTGGCAAGATTTATAGAGCTCGGCTGTTAAGGATCTCCATTTGTCGTAACTCAATACGAACGAGAAAGTAATGGTCAACCTGCAGTTGGTGTTGCATTTGTTCTAATGAGGGTTATATGTGAACGTAGAATGAAGTCAATATTACTCGAATAATTGGTCAATATTGCCACAAGTTGGCACATTAAAACTGCACTGCAATATCACGAGAAAAAGAATGGAGTTTCTACTCGACTTTACTACTCACAACGTCATTGTCCATTATACATCAACTTCTCATCACTTTAAAACAGAATCTCTTCATATATCTACGTATTTTCCATGGATCTTATTCTGTTCATATCTATCAATCTATCTATCTATCTATCTAAGTCTATATATATATATATATATATATTTGAACTTTATAGACATTTTTTGTCAACATATATTTTGCCAATCCTTTCGAGTTGCCGTATTGATCTTATGATATTCGGCAGAATAAACCTTCTAAAATTAGTTATTTCCCGAGTACTTTCTGCCCAAACTTGGTCATCATCAGGGGCGGGGGAAGTATTACAAAAGTGATGTAACTTTTTACGTACATTACTACTTTGCAAGAATTAGCTTTTATACTGGTGTATTGTGTAGCGTTTACTTTTCAAATTTATTTCTATCAAAAGCGTCAGTAGCTAAAGACATTTAAGTACGTTTGTACTGGTTTCAAAATTAATTCTAATTTTGGTCGTATATTCCTAATATGTAGCACCTCGAGAATCTGTAGTTTTTGCTCGTTATTTTGTTGTTCTAATATTGTTTTGTTTTTGGTAAGTATTTTCCAAAATTCATTTGTTGGGCATGAACATTTTTTTAGATGTTGTGCTATGGAACTAGTATCAGAAAGGTGCATTGTAAGTAGTCTCGATAGGGTAGTTGAGGTTAAACCGACGTATTTATTGTTACTTTCAGATATACAATCTCCTAAAGGACATTTAAATGATATATAACGTTAGCGTTTTGCAAAACTCCAATAAAGGGAGAAAAATTATTACTAATGACTAAGTTGGACGTTTTAAATTTATTATAGTATATGATAAGTTTTATTCTTATAAGGATCAGTGGGGAGTATGTTTCTTTGAATCAAAGTTTTTAATATATTTTCATCTAATTTATAATTGTAGTGCATTTGATTGTGGTAAAAAAGTTTGATAAATGCTTGTTGACTGGGTGGTGTAGTACAGTGTTTATTTTGTTGACGAACGTTTTTAATTATACGTTTAATTTGTTCATCAACAATATAGTTAGGGAACCCATTATTGATGAGAGTTTGTTTCTTTGTTTTTTTTTATTTGTTTATAAAATATTGTTTTGGAAGAGGAGATTAGTTTTGCACGGAATATTAGGTTTTTAATAATTTTTATATCGGAAAGGGCATTCACTTTTAAAGTTGAGGGTACAAAAGTTATTATTAGAGTTTTTTTTGTAAGTAGATATATTGAATTTTTTATTGTTGTCGTATGTATCAATGAGAACATCTAAAACGGAAATTTTATTGTTTTGTTTAGTTCATGAGTAAAGTTAAAAACTGAATTTTTTTGCGAGGTGTCTAGTTGTATGCTGATTTCGTTAATATCATTAGCAAGAATAAATATATAAACATATCTTTGGTATATTGAAGGTTTTCTAATGCTATTAGATATTCTATTTTCGAGGTCGGACATGTAGAAATTCCTGAAGATCAGGCCTGGGACAGACCCCATAGATACCCCATCTGTTTAAACGTAAATATTACCATGACACTCCTGAAATGGAACTTCAGTAGTGCATGTTAGGCGTCTCTTTTGAAGTATATATATATCAATCTATTCCTTATCAATCAATCAAATTATGCAGCAAGCTAGCTATTTTTCTCAGTGTCAATATATGTCTATCGTTGTCAGTGATCTATCTATCTATCTATCTATCTCATTGTTGATAACTGTCTATTGATCTCGGTGTTCATGCCAATTTATGTACTTCATGATTTTTACCTCTATCAATATAGTTAGCTTGCATTGTATCTGTAGATATCTTTTTAGAGATCTGATTCATCATATCTATCTATCTATGGTCATCTCAGTGTATATCTCGCTTGCTTACCATCTAGCTTAGATTCTATTTTGTCTGATCTATCTATCTATCTATCTCTGTTCTTTTTATTTAGTTAATATTTCTGTAATCTTTTTCTTATATCCTCATATACCCTAGCGTGACACTGTTTTACGTGTCCTACACTCATCAAATACAATATTTTTACGAGTTATCTTATGCATCTACTTGTAAAATCAATGGCTCTTGCATTGCCGTTGGGATCTGAATCTCCTCTTTTTTTCTCTTACCCCTCTCTCTTTCTATCTCCCATGATCACTTTCCCTCTTTATACTGGAAGTCCGAGCTTGTGTGACACTTATCAACATGGAGTGCGAAAGCAGGAACCTTATTTAGGGCTTCTAATGTTGTTTCGGTTCACTTACAATTTATACCCATGGAAAAGGTATGAATCCACATTTCCCTATGCTGTATTCCATCACCAGGTATTTTTACCTTGGGATGCCAAGATGTCTTATAGAAAAGTGAAATAGAGAGTCTATAACTTTTCAAACAACACCTCCATAATAGTTGAACACTTCACACACATACACACACTCACACACAGATACACGAAAATGCACATACGCGCACATAAAAACATGCATACATTTACACATAAAAGGTGATTAATAAGTTAGTGGTTTAAGATATTATACAGAAACATTTCTAACTTAATTCACATAAACAAAGAGAAAGTCATGATTCTATTGCATTCCCTTCTAGCTAGTCGGCTGGGGCTGTTTATCCTGTGTCTATATTATTCAAACTGGGATCTACATATGGCCCAGTCGGCTGGAGCAGCTGAATATACCGACTGGGGTAACACCTACCGCCAACGGGTGTCCTGGATTTGACACTAAACAATCTGACTGTGAGGCTCCCTGGAACTTTGGGGAAAGTGGAGATCCCCTTCATTACCCTCGTTCCCAGGTCCACTCTGATAGGGTTCCAGCTATAGCTCAAATAGAAACTGTTTGATATTTAAATAGAGTGCAAACAAATGACATGATTCATTAAATTGTTTGAAATAGAACTGTTTGATCATTTAACTGTGTGTAAGCAAATGACTGATGTTAAATTGGATTGTTAGTTATACACAGCAATACTTGGAACCATTGAACTTTGACTCATGCTAAAATGAATTGTTTGAAATGGAACTGTTTGATCATTTAACTCTGCGTATCTACAAAATGTTCTTACAAATCATATATTTAATATATGTCTAAAAACAGGATTTGGCATTAAATAACCAACCATGGTTGATATGCCACAAAACCATACCAAACTAGGAGTATATAGTAGATATATTGGGCTCTCTAGAATAGTTGAAATAATAACTCTAACGTATGTGCAACTCTGATCACCCCCAATAAACATATCCAAGACAAGCGTGGTTGGGTAAGACACGTTACTCCCACTGACCTTGGGGAACGCCCCACACCATTTATGACTGCTTAGAAAAATTGTGGTTCATAACATGGCAATGGCCATTGGTCAATCGTACGGTGAACTGTGACCTCAGTATCAGAAACTTATTACTTAAGGAAATCCGAGACAACGTTGTGTTAACAATGAAGAAAAGAGTCTGAATAAAAATTTGGGTTGCTGAAAGAATGGGTGACCTGCGATATAAATTAACTAGATAATTCTTGGAGACATTTGAAAACTCTCAAAAAGCCTGATATAGAAAGTGGGGACACTGAAAATCCGAGGAAGAATTAAGATTGCCCTGACCACAGCCTTACTTCGATGTAGTAGCTATTGAAAAGGGAGCCTTCGGGTCACCCTCGACTATATATATATATATCCTAAGCATTATAAGGTAAGAATCAAGGGTAAAGTAGAGCTATCCAGAGAAAGGAGTAACGCCCTCCCTTACACCTCGGTGTAGTAGCTATTGAAAGGGAGCTTTTGGGTCACCCTTGACTACTATACATATATGTAAATATCGCCAAAATACAATTATATTTGAGTTCTGGAAAAGTGTGATCCAGCTAAAGGCGTCACAGACATAGGCATCCCAGAAATTTCCCTATCAATATATAGATATGTAATATTTTTTCAAAATGTATTTGGGCAGCAATCTCTCTTTGATGCATGTTTCATTAAAGATATATGACAAACTGTGTCTCATTTTTGAAATTTAGTTATCCACGAGAATTTTCAAGAGACATATTTTTTTAGTTTGGTTTAGTTTCTTAGTTCTAACGGCACATCAACCTCCGTAGGTTATGTTAAATCAATCTGAGCAGAAAAATAGTTGCAGTACTAAGTAACCCATAACTGGGGAGAAGAGGCTTTGGGTATGGTCGGGTTTTATGGCATATCAAACATTGTTGGTTATTTAATGCCAAATCCTGTTTATACATATATATTAAATATATATGTGATTTGTAAACACATTTCGTAGATAACATTCTTAAATGAGCATGAACTCTTTTTTTGCACACAGTTAAACAGTTTCAAATATTTCTGTATAGCAGTCACAATTTAACATCAATCATTTTTTTGCACACAGTTTTTTTTTTTTTCTATTTCACCAATAGATATGACTCTATCAGGTGCTACCAATCTGAGCCAGATTGGACCTCGGAGCAATTACAATGAAAGGATACTCCACAAATATCCAAGGAGAGAGCATTGCCATCGGATTGTTTACTGTCATATCCAGGACACTTGTTGGGAGGGAGTTATACCTCTTTGCAGAGATGCAGCCGATGTATTCAACCGTCCCGTCTGTGTTGGAAAACGAGAGGGTTCACGTATTTCTCAAGGGTATTTGTTCGAAAGTGAACGTACTAGCGCGATTGAAGCTCGAACTCGCATAATTCGATGTCGCACTCTAGTATTTTAACCCCTGTCCCACAGAGATTCGATGCATTTTTAGGACTTAGTGTATGTAGGTATTAGCTAAAAAAAATTTCTAATCTTTGAGCTTTTGGCTAATCTAATTGCTATTTTCAAGGAAGTATGTATTTTAAGAAATTAATGATTGGTTGATTTTAACGGTATGTCAACCTGTCTAGTATAATTTTATACTGTGTGGTTAGGGAATCTTGTTCAATGTACGTTCATATTTACATATATTCTGGGTATATTTACATATATTCAAAGTGGCAGTACCGCCTTGAGCTACCGAAACTGTGTTATCACCCTGGTTGGCGGCTGATGAGGCTAGGGTATCGCACGTGCTCTCACACGTTGTATGATGAAAAAAAAATTCTGTAGTTTCTACTTTAGGGGATTTTTATCGCAAACGGTCCGATTCGATACGAATGATTTTTAAACAGATCTATATGAGCAATTTGATGGGGCTCTAATAGGTACTACTACTTCGGAACCGAATAGATCTGGGAGTAATGGCATTTATGGGGTACTTCCCAATCTTTAGATTTCTAGATCTGAAACCCCGCCATGATATGCAGTTTACTGACAATCCCATGATACACTTTTTTGGAGCAGAAGTATCTCTCTACTGGAGATGCACTCAGCGTATTCAAAGTTTCTTCGACCAGGCGAGTATCAACTTTGTGTATTTGAGCATTAACTTATTTGTATTTACTTTATATATATAAATTGGAATGCATGTTTTGTGACACCCAGCCATTACAAGTTTTTCGTTGACTTTCTTTCTCTCCAAACAAATTTTCATGAGACACCTCCCCTGCCAACCATATCATTTGACTAGGTTGAAAGAAAATCTGCTTATTAGGATTCCCTCGACCACAAACCTTTCCTCTCTCTTCTCCAGTGGAATTACAGCGTGTCCCTTCCTTACCACATAAATCAAGCTGAGGACTTCTCGAAAATGAACCGTTACTGCTCAATTGGTTATTTGTTTGAAAGTCTTATAAAAAGACCAATGACTAATGAATACAGTTCGAATAATGTCTGCAAGATGTTGATAGCAATAAATCAGAATATAAATATCACCTTGATGGATATGGTTGGTATTTACATGTACAGCGAGGGGACGGCTGTTTAATGTTCAAACCAGAATTTTCTATATTAGGTATCAATCTTCTCTACTTTAATTTAGCGTTCAGACTTCTGATATGACAAGTGACACCGCAATTACTAGGGTGAGTCAAAAATGTTTCGGAATATTTTGCCACGTTCTAGATTTTGGCGCGTATATCAAGTGGCCGAAGCAGGTACTTGCAATGGTTAGCAGTATCATGGTAGTTAGTGCACTCATATATTGTATATTGCTTCACTCCATGTTTGATTTGCAAGCAGCGCAGAACTCATGCCTTACGAACTCAAATTGGGTAATAACAACGCGAAAGCAACCAAAAACGTTTGCTGTGAAACGAGTGAAAGTGCAATTGATCACCATACAATAACCAGATAATTGAGGAAATTTCGCTTGAGTTGTAAGAATATCGATGAATAGTCAACGTATGGTAGGTCTAAAACCTAGGGTTCCGAGGCTGTTCTCCACAATATGGAAAGAAAATCTGGTGAGTAGCACTCGGAGTGTATCAGGCGAGCTCATCATCTCACAGTGCAATGTAGTTTGTCACCTTCCAAAGCATCCAGAGCAACCGAAATTTGCTTCATGTTACCAACATCTGTCTATACTTCTGAGATGAGGTATTATGTACATTATTTACATTTTTCTGACTATTGTCCTCATCTTTGTCGCCATGTTTATCAAAACGTTTCAGCTGTTGTACGCTCCAGCCTTCTTCAGAAAACCAGTAATAACAACAAAGTTGCGATAAAAAAAATGGTAAAAAAAAATGCAAAGATAACAGCAAAATTGCAATATGAGCACTGGTAAAAATGGTTGTTGAAGATATTAGGTTTATAATACCCAGAAATTCATACACAGATTTCCTTAAGGACACATGGTGCAGTGGATAATGCCGTTGGTTAGATCCAGTGATATATCCAAAGAGTGAGAGTTCAATACCCAGTGAAGGCAGTGGAGAAATATAAGAGGGCAAATTAACAGGAGATAATTGATTACAGACATCCATTAAACATGGCTTTTGGAACTAAAACAGTTTGTTCCGGAAAGCGAACTAAGGGGTTAAGTTAGACATTTCAACCACCTGAAGAAGGCCGGAGCGTACAACGGCCGTAACGTTGTGATAAACATGGCGACAAAGATGAGGAGAATAGTCCGAATAATGTTACCAAAATTTTTGACTCACTCTTGTACTGATTTGCGAGCATTAGGGAGATTGTAGCAGGTCATTCTAATTAACGTGTTCTAACTGAATGTCTAAAGATTTAGAATTGCGAGCGAAAGAAATGTGTTATATAAGAAAACAAATACTTGATTGTTTCTTAGAAACTGCAAATATCCGAAGTGTACTTTTATGTGCAGTATCTGTAGTCTTTCAAGATTTTAACGCATTCGTTTTGGCATAAAATGAGGGCAAATATAGATCTAAATGTTTAGAAATAATGGAAATAGAATAAGGTCATGCAGTACAAGTACCAGAATAACTCTTCACCCCCCCCTATGATCCGCATGACATAAGAGTGACTGAATGAGAGGTTTTGTGATTGTATCACCTTCCAAAGATGACCATGACGCTATCCAAATTTGAATCTTGAATATTTCATGGTTATATTTTATGGAATATTTCATGTACGTCTATACATCAGAGTGACGTGTATTAAATCATTACTTTATTTAAGAGATGTAGACACAGTTACAGGGGTTAGTGACGTATACTTGGTTACGCAACGGCTGTTTTCTAATTGTTGTATAGCCATAATCGTAATCAATCACAACAGTACATATACAAATGCAATACACGCAATACAAATACAGGCAGACTCTGTTCAGGTACGAACGCATTTATTAACGTCTGACTTCTGTTCTTCGACATGAGGAGAGAGACACAGTTCTTACTATGCTGACCATACTCTGCCGACCCCACAAACGCGCTGCGCATCCAGTGATGTTTAATTGACTATACGCCTGAACTCTTTACCCGAATAGTTCAAAGCCAAACCAAACTAAATGATGGAATATAACTAACGAAAAATGATTTATATATAAAAAAAATCATTCCTTAATTATTTAACATAATTACATCATTTTATGGATTTTGAGAAGTGTGTTCTTTGATCTTACGATATTTATTCAACCCTGTTGATACTTATGTTACACAATATATATATGTTGCCCAGTCAGTTGGGGCTGTAGAATACACTGACTGTATCTCTGCAGAGGGGTAAGACCCCCTCTACCGAGTGTCCTGTATATGACACTAAACAATCTGATGGTTTACTGATGAGTACTCCTTTATTGCCATCGCTCCTAGGTTCACTCTGGCACGGAGTGGTAGCACCTAATAGGGCCCTATCTATGGGTTAAATAGAACTAACAGCATACTTATGCTAAAATAAATTGTTTGACCAAACTGAATAGCTTGAAATAGAAATGTTTTTGACAATTAAACTGTACTTACATTTAAACTGCGTGCTTATGCTTAACTGAATTATTTGAAATAGAACTAATTTTCGACATTAAAACTGTATTTACACTTAACTGAATTGTTACATATAACTGCTTGAATAGTTGAAATGTTTTTGACAATTAAACTGAATACTTATGCTAAACTGAATTGTTTTAAATAGAGCAGATTATTTACATAAAAATTGATTTGGCGTTGAATAACCTACAAAGGTTGATATGCTATAAAACCAACCAACCAACCAACCAACCAACCAACAACATATATATATATATATATAAGGGAAATCAATTGATTTCCATATTTTGATAAGTGATAGTTTTTGTGCAAAAATCGTTTCGAGAAGCTGTAATTTTTGTATGTTTATTTTCACTAGTTTTAAGATATCGATATACTTCGCAGACATGACTTGCCGCGAAAAATTTAAAGGACCAAAACTGAAAGTAATTTTTCAAATCTTTTCCCGCCTAAATTGTTAAAAATACATCTTTTAACTCATTAGAATAAATAGACTTTTTTTAAAAATCTAATTTCGAGCTTACCTCAATTGTATAGATAAGCGAAGAAATATTTCTTCCCTAGGTAAAGAATTAATTCGTATTTACCGAAATTTTCGTTTTTTTTCTCTTTGGAGTGAAAATTTAACATTCTTTTCTTTGAAGAATGAATTTGATTTCATCATTACTAATTCTTTCTTAAATCGAATAAATGTTTGTTTACATGTTTATTGCGTTAAAAATATTCGTACTATTATTCCATCGGTCCACTGCTGATGAAATATTCAGCTGCAGCCCTTTAAGGAATAAACACATTTCTCGCTCTATTTATTAATACTCTCATAGAAAATATATTACACGCACCAAATTTATCTGCTCAGGCTCAGACCACACGAACTACAAGATTGAATGTATCATCTCTTTTTTATTATAACGTAAATGCCGTCAAGTATTAAGGCTCTCATTAACATTATGTTTTCTCACAAGAAATGTCTTTGTAACTTTTATTTATCACCAAACTTTTCACTCTTTTTAAAGATTCATTAATTTGTAGATCGGAGTTTTATTCATTTACACGTTTTCCCGCTATATATATATATATATATATATATATAAATTGGAAATAAAGGTTCTACAATATAGATAGTCTTTTCTAACCCTTTGCTTGGAAACTAAACAACCCTATCAAGGTAGTTTTGAAATTTCAGAGATAGGGAACTAACTCCACAATTTAATTGGAGATTCATTAAGAAATATTCTACTCCTGAAGGCTTCAAAAGTTGATGTAACCCTTGGATGAAGCAAGAAAACATTATTAGATATAAATTTACTAGAAAACTATTAAATAAATGTAATGAACTAAATTTGAAATGCCTCTATAAACATAGATTTAAACTCATATGAAAAAGGTCATGGATAGAAAAATTGTCAGCGGTAAAATTAATGGTATCAGTATTATTGATATTATTGGTGATGTAATAACTCTACCAATAATAATAATAACAATGATAATAAGGATGATAATGAAAAAAACAAAATAAAGTAAACTTTAGAATGGAAAGTTCTCGAGAGTCACGTGACGTCTAATTCTTAGAAAATATATATATATTAGAAAATTATTTTGCTTCATAGTTAGGTAGTAGGTATCGAAGCCCCTAAGAGTGCTAATAGAAATCTTGACTATGATGCTCGGAGAAAATCAGGTTAGTAAAATGCCTCTACTTTAAAAAAAAACATGATTTCTCCGCTACTTGTAAAACCTTTTGGTAAACTATTGTAATTTTAAATGAAGTGTTTTACTAATCGACTAAACAATTCCGAAATCATGAAAGAGTTATTTAAACTAACTGTACTAATCTCTGTATGACTCATAACTTTACTTAATCAATGGACAGTTTCCACCCTCAATTTAACCGGAAAGTGATCAGAAGCCTTTTATCTGATAAAATATAAACAGCCTCTATAGAAATAGTCTAAAAATAAGACAGTAGATATAAACCATAAAGATGATACAGGAAAACCTGAAACTTGTTCAGGGTATTAGTTCGGAAAGTAAAATAAAAAGTAGCAGTATAACGGACTTTAACTAAGTTAAAACTTAGGGTGATTTTTTCATTTTTTTTTTTTTGTGACCCGCTGTTCACGAACAGCCACCGTGACTGTTCTTGGTCACATCTGTGTCAGGCGAGCAGATCATAAACAACCCCTGAGTCTGGTATAGCCACAATATACCACCCATGATTAAAATGTCCAATCACAATATTACATAACGTCGGACCCTGGCAACAGGCTTGGATGTCATGATCGGCAGGTGCTCTCCTGATAGCTAACATGGGAGAACCGATCATCATCCTGCGAATTTTGGCTACTCTTTTTTCCGGTACACGAATGACTACGTAAGGAACCACAACGACCAGAGACCTAAACGCAAAACATGGACTAGGGAAGACAACCAACTTGCACAACACCGCTATTTTAGGAGCAACCCTTCACAATGTGGATATAGGAAAAGAATGATAGAGATCTGGCAAGAATGTTCTAATTTACAGACAACAAGTCAAATGCTTGCCAACCAAATTAGAGCAATAATAAAGAAGGGTTTATTTCTGACATTTTAATACTAGAAATACACCAGAAAACAAATAAACAAGATTATAATACAGTAACAGACATATCAAGTGTTGTCAAACAAAAACAACCTAACAGAAATGAACTGCCGACTTCGGAAAATGAAAACGCCACACAACCAAACAACACAGAACCAAGCAACCCTAAAGAAACATTATCACAAGAACATAAGATAAATTTAGAAAATGTAAAGAGAATTATGAACAGTGAAAAAACAACCATCATTATGAAACAGAATAGAGAGTACTTAAGATAGAAATGAATAAAATAAATCAAGTATTACCTTGCATATCAACGAATAATATAACCGAGTTAAATGAAATAATCTATGCAGGTGCGAAATTAGTTTGTGAGAAAAGTGGGATCCCCTCAAATAGCACGGAGAAAAAGTCAAAACCAAGATGGGAAATTCGACTGGAAACGCAGATAAAAAACCTTCGAAAATAGGTCAAAATGATAAAACAAAACAAAAGAAAGATGCTGGAATATGTTGAAACAGAAAGGGAAAGGTAACACGGTGAAAAATAACAGTACAACTTGAGGAAATAAACCAGAAAGTACTGGTGAAAGAAGGAAGTTTAAAGAGATATTGACAAAGGGTAAAACAATACTGACAAAACAGGACATTCCAAAACAACGAAAGAAAATTCTATCTACAAATGGGAGGAGATGACACAAAAACATATCAACAACCGGATGTAAAAGAAACCGAACGATTTTGAACTAAAATATGGCAACCAAAAATACATAACGAATAGGCTGAATGAATAAACGATATGACAAGAGAACTAGAAGGACTCGAAAAAGGCCCGAAAGCGGAAATACATTTTGATTTACTCAAAAAGACCGCCAAAATAATCAATAATGGTCACATTCCTAAGTCAATCTAGGAACTTTTCAGTCGACCCTCATATATATATATATATATATATATATATATATATATATATATATATATATATATATATATATAAGCAGTTTTTAGACTACTGTTCTATGTTTTCTGTCGATTTTCTCTTTGTTGATTAATGTATCATGCTGGAATTGCCACTTCTTTATTTTCATTTAATATGTTCTTTATAATTATTCTAGAACGTTGTATTTTTTAAAAGTAAAATGAAAAAAAAAATATTGGTTAAAAAAGTGTCATGATTAAAATACATTTCCGGATTCAAAAACAAGTAAGATATCAAAACGAGACTGAAGTGAATTACAAAACAGAAAATTAAGTTCTATAGTTGAGGAATTATTTGTTTGTTATCTGCCATGAATTATTTCTATAACTTTTATAAAAGCAAAAAATATTTTTTAATTTTTATTTTCCAGAAGAAAACTTTCTTGATATTTTTCTTTTTCTTTCTATTTTTCTTCCTTTCATTCTTTCAATTACTTCTTGGCTTGCTTACTAGCTTGATTGATAGCTGGCTTCTCTCTTTTATTTCTTCTCCTCTGCTCATATTTCTTCTCATTTTGTTCTATTTATTTTTTCTCTATTTTCCTCTCTCCCCTTTCTTTCTTTCTTTCTTTCTTTCTTTCTTGTTTGTTTTTTGTTTGTTTGTTTGTTTCTTTCTTTTTTCTTCATTCTATCTGTTGTCTTTCTCATTCTGCTTTCTTTCTTTCTTTCTTTCTTATTCTGTTTCTCATTTTTATTCTCTTGGTTCTTTTTTTGCTTGTTTCTTTTTTTCTTCATTCTATCTGTTGTCTTTCTTATTCTGCATATTGTTTTTCTTTCTTTCTTTCTTTCTTTCTTTCTTTCTTTCTTTCTCATTCTGCTTCGCATTTTCATTCTCTTGCTTTGTTTGTTTTTGTTTGTTTTTGTTTCTTTCTTTCTTTTTTCTTCATTCTATCTGTTGTCTTATTCTGCTTATTGTTTTTCTTTCTTTCTTTCTTTCTTTCTTTCTTTCTTTCTTATTTTTTCATTCCCATGTTCCCGTTTATAATGTAATAATTGTTTCTTTCTGTTTTTCACATTTTTTTCTTTTTTGTTGGTTTGCTTTGCTGCCTTTCTTCCGTCTCTTACCACTCTCCATTTTTCTTCTTTCTTTCTTTCTTTCTTTCTTTTCTTTCTTTCTTTCTTTCATTTTTTCTTTCTTTCTTTCTTTCTTTCTTTTCACATTATATCTTATACCATCTTTTCTTATCATCTTTTCTCACAATCTTTATTTTGTATCTTTTTTACAATCTTTTCTGACCAACTTTTCTTACCACAGTTTCTTAAAATCTTTTTTAATATCTTTCTTACAATCTTTTCTTAACATCTTTTTTCACCATCTTTTTATTATCTTTTCTTACTATCTTTTCTTACAATTTTTAAAAATATCTTTTTCTACAATGTTTGCTGCTAATCTTTTCTTACTATAGTTTTTTTTACTTTATTTTCTTACAATTTTTTCTTAATATCTTTTCTTACCATCTCTTCTTACCATCTTTTCTTTTATCTTTTTTTACCATCTTTTCTTGACATCATTTTTTACGATCTTTTTTGCCATCTTTTCTTACTAATTTTTCTTACCATCTTTTCTTATTATCTTTTCTTATCATCTTACGATCTTTTCTCACTCTTTTTTTTACAATCTTTTTTTAAAAATCTTTCTTACAATCTTTTCTTTCAATCTTTTCTTACAATCTATCCTTAATATTTTTCTTACCATCTTATTATCTTTTATATCTATCGTTTCTCACAGTTTTTTTTATTTATATCTTTTCTTATAATGTTTTCTCATGATATTTTATTACTATATTTTTTTACTATATTTTCTAACTATCTTTTCTTAATATCTTTGAAGCTTCTCTTTTACGACAAATTATTCAACCATTTTATAGAAATAAAATGTATTACTTTGTAGATCGACGTTTTATTCAACCATTTACACATTTATTCACACCACACACACACACACATACATATATATATATATATATATATATATATATATATATATATATAAAAGGGACATTCAATAAATTAGGAGAATTTTTCCAAAGGAGTTGACGATAGTCGCCCTTTTGTAAAATTATTTGGGATTACAGTTGATTGTGTATTGTTTCGTAGCAAAATTTACAGGTCCTCTACGGGACAGTGGAAAAGAAAGAAATATATGAAAAAGAAATATCGAATCGGAAAGAGAAATCTAGGTCCCCAAAATCCAGATCATGATAGCAGCGGACACTTAATTTAAAAATAGATACGAATCAGCAATAATTCGGCGTCGAGTTGTGATCGGATGTAAGAAACTCAAACGGAAAAACCGTTACGCAAGTTACCAGCGAGGCGTGACGTTATAAAAACAACACTAGTCATCTAGTCACGATGATGTGATACGGCCGAAAATTGCGGCTCCTATTTGGGTTGTGTCCGAAAAGGTCTCTCACACCCGCTCTGAAGCCGTGATGTGAAGACGAAACCAACGAGCAAGGGCGTGTTAGAACTACTACAGGAAACGAGAAAGATAATTCAAGGTCTGTGTCTGCTCTCTCTCTCTCTCTCTCTCTCTCTCTCTCTCTCTCTCTCTCTCTCTCCTCACACCATTTTTTCTCTTTGTCTAGCTAGCGCGGTCGACTCTGTTTTCATATGCTGTTTCTCTCTTCTCAACGACCACTAAAAAGTGTAGTGGCGAAAAACGTTTTTATGAGCGAACCAAGACGGGTTTTTGTGAGTTTGTCACTTTTTTTTTTATCACGGTAGAGATTACGACTAGGATCCGACTAATACTTAAGGCGTGGCACTGCAAGGGTCTACCGAGAGCTGTGGTGGTACCAGTGTCTATGTGGCGTAGTAGAAATACAAACGTATGTTGAGACCGTGCCAGTACAAACGTCAATTTGAGAACCGGAGAGTTACAACTTCCTAATTGTACCGTGTAATGTTACACTTTTTCAAGGAAATAAATAGTCACAGGTACTTTCATGCCCCAGAAGACTATCAGCATGACCTTCTTTTCTGCCTACTGCGTCCAGAATTCTGTTTTCACTGGACAGTCAGTGTGTTTCCACTCCATAGTTTTTTTTTTCAACTCAGGCTAGTCGTGGCAACCTCCTGTTTAGCCGATTGGTACATTTTTTTTCTTAATATATTCCTATGTATGTTAATAAAATATTCATTTCACTTAACATATACTTTTAACACAATCTTTCTTATCAAAACTAGTTACTAGTTATGGTCAATCAAACATATTAAAATGCCCAGTAAATACTTGAAGTAAGAATTCAATTGTCAGGCTATCGACTTATGGATTCATTCTATAAATGATATATCTTTATTTAAATAGCAATTTTTTTATTGCACTGAGTCTTTTCCACCAAGTTAAAACTT
The DNA here is from genome assembly GCA_963585895.1 of Sepioteuthis lessoniana. Lineage (NCBI taxonomy): Eukaryota > Metazoa > Mollusca > Cephalopoda > Myopsida > Loliginidae > Sepioteuthis > Sepioteuthis lessoniana. The sequence goes on along the minus strand of OY757905.1, from coordinate 140,068,969 downwards.
TATTCGTTCCAGACAGTAAACTACCAGAAAAATCATTTGAGGAAACTAAGGAATGGCAGTTGCTAGATCAAAACTACCCGTGACAAGGCTTACATTTATTTCATTACTCCTTCCACCCACCAGTCCCATACTCTATCTTTTATTGCTCGGCACACGATGATTCGTTCCGAATACACTTTGCTAAGCACATATCTGTTTCTAACGGTACATATGAATAGTTTCTTCTGGTTGATTAACTAGTTGGCAATGAACACGCTCGAATTTTACCGAATGGCGATACAACGACTACCCACACAAGGCCGTATACAAAAGGGTGAGTTTCATGTTTCGAAACTCAGAAATTTCAACCAGCCTACCTTCCATTTCACGGGTTTCGGCGATCGATCTGCTGTGGGGACAAATTTGATGCAAGAACCGATTTCGGAGGTAAGAAAGGGAAGTCGCGGCCATTGTCGACAAGAAAACGATGCTGTGTTTAATGAACAAAAAGCGAGGCTGCAAAAACCGCCTCAAAGACTGTCATTTGTTTCTCAATAGTGGCCATTTTGGACAGCAGCCAGCTTGCCTAGTTCCCATGTACAGTTCACTGGCCCGGATGAAGACAGAGCATTGGTCAGTGAGCCGAAAGTTGAGTTGAAGACGAAAGGAAAGGAACTATAGAAAGAAGTCATTAGAGAGAGAGGGAGAGAGGGATAGGGAGAGAAATAGATAGAAAGAGAGTGAGAGAGAGAAAGAAACAGAGAGAGAGAGGGAGAGGGAGGGAGAGAGAGAGAGAAGAGGGTGATGGCAGTACTCGAGTAGGAATGGGTCAGACTCAAGAAAATAGTAACGATTGAAGACAAGAGGTGAGATCAAACTTGAATCTCTCCTAATTTGTTGTGGGGCAAATTTATTTGCTTCTGTTTCTGAATTCTGGCAATGGCAATGATAAAATCAAGTAGTATCATGAATCTTTAAGAACATGTAATACGTACATGGAAGTGGAGATTTAATTATACTATCTTCTTTTGGTTTAACAATCCTTATAATCTTCCAACCCTGGTTGAAAATTAGATGAATGTTGCTGATCTAGAACACGTGTCAATACATCTCAAAGTTCATATGAAGTTACTTAAAGGATCGATTTTAATGACATTTCAACCAGTCGGGGGTTATTTTATGTCTAGCGGTTAGGGAATTGCATACCTTACGTTTATATACTAATTTTTGTTAGTTGGTTAATTTTAATGTTTCATGGCATATCAAACCTTGTAGGTGATTCAATACCAAATTTGATTTACGCACAGATATTTATTAAATATATATGATTTGTAAACGAATCATTTGTTGGTAAATTTAGTTCAAAACCAGCCACGGCTCATTTGTTTGTGCACAATTAATTGATTTCAAGTATTATTAAATCTATAAGCTTTATTTACGCAAAGTTAAATGTTTTCAGGTATTGCTATTTAATACTAATAATTCAATTTAACATCAGTCATTTGTTTGCTCACTGTTAAATGGTTTCACGTATCGTAAATAATAAATTATTTCTGTTTGACGCATATGTGAGATCCTAACCGATACCAATACCCCAGGTCAAAGTGGACCTAGGATTAATGGCAACGAAAGAATATTCGACATTCCTCAAAGCTGGAGGATTGGAGCTTCACCATCGTCTGGTTTAGTGTCACATCAGGACATTCGTTCTGGCGTGTTTTTTTTTTTTTTTTTTAACCCTGAAGAGATGAACTTGGCTTGTTCTATAAACTCAGCTGACTAAGTTGCGACAGGAATGGCAAACAGAAAGAGACTGCGTGATATCATAAAGGCATGCCCATTAACGTGTTAACATCAGTTTCAATCTCTGTGTCATTATATAATAATAATAAAGAGAAAGGAGAGATAAGTACCTAGACCTTGCTAGAGAACTGAAATGGAACATGTTAGTGACAGTGATATCAGTTTTAACTGGCACGCTACTAAAGGATTGATAAAGGGACTAGAGGACTTGGAAATAAGAGGACGAGTAAAGACCATTCAAACTATAGCCTTGTTGAGATCGGCCAGAACACTGAAATGAGTTCTGGAGACATGAGGGGATTTGCTATCACGCAGACTCCAGTGAAAGACCATCAGCAAAAGCTAGTGAGAAAAACTCTCAAAAGAATAAAATAAAGTTATCAATATTCGTAAAGGATGCTCAACATCGGTGACAGAACATTTATATAGATCTAAGTTAGAATAACGCGACACAGAATCGAGTTTTCTTGCTGACATTCAGTTTCGCACTAACGTGATCATTAGAACACAAGGTTACCACGTGGTAGCTATCGCTTTACATACTGTTGTGTAGAGCATAAGAAAGGTGATCTAGTTTGAGTGGCATTCTGTAAAGGGAGGTCTACTTTATACTGCGCAGTTATTTACACCTCTATATTTTATTAGGTTTGTGATTTTTAAATTTATTTACTTAATTATGTTTAATTAATTATTCTCAAGCATTTTTATGCGAGTTGACACCTTCCTATTTTGTGTAAGCCACATGGGGCAATATCAACGATGAACACAACTTACTTCAAAACCTAAGATAAAAATCACCATAGAACACTTTTTAAGAACTGCAATTTTCAGACATACGATAAATACTGGACAGATTATCTCACATATTTGACACAAATTGCCAGACACTCAACGATAGCGTCATCAACCACTAAAGCTGCATAAAATCCATCTTTTACTCCCTAGCGGATAGGATCTGTACTATAGTCTAGAACAAAAACTTCCGACAGGTCAACGGAAAATTACGCATAACCCTTCATTGGAATGGATGACCCGTAACATTAATAAATAAGAAATTTGAAGTAGTAGAAATATACCACGAAAAGGAAAACAAACCTCCATATATATATATATATATATATATATAGCGACGAACAACCTTTTACATTTTTCTAAAATAACAACAAAAACAACAGAAAACAATTCTCGGGAATATCAAGCACATTTGATCAAATTAAAAACAAACAAATAAATAAAAAATATTTGGCGTAACAAATGAAAAAGCAAAAAACTTGAAACACACTATAAGTTCTCATATATATATATATATATATATATATATATATATATATATATATATATATATATATATTTATACTATATTTATTTAGTACACTATAAGCACACACACACACACACACACACACACACACACACACACACACACACACACACACACACATATATATATATATATATTCTGATTTGCTGATTATAAACGCTGATTTGCCAGTTAAATGGCTAACTTTTTCTTACTGTACATATTTTCCCGTAGGTTTTTGTATTTCACATTCCTAATCATCCATTGTTAACTTAAAATTAATTATATCACCCCTCATGGTCCTGATGATGGTTCAGTAGAACCGAAACGCTATAGTGTTGACCCGTTAATAAATCATTCCTTCCACTTGGATCGTTGTTATCAGTTTTTCTACATATATATATATATATATATATATATATATATATATATTATGTAATTTTATTTACTGGAGTTTGTGTATATACTTGCCTCTCTCTTTCTCTTTCTCTCTTTCTCTTTCTCTCTCTCTCTCTCTATATATATATATATATGAATATGTGAGGATACAGGCTGTTGTCCTGAAGACCTACCTAGCGCGATGAACGATAGGGAGGAGTGGCGAGAGAGGGTCAGGGATATCCGTGCTACCAGCGCGATATGATGATGATGATGATGATATATATGAATATATACAATATTAATAATAAATAAATATATATAAGATATATATATATATATATATATTCAATTCATGGAATTCAGACCGCGACAAGCAACACTGTTATGATATATATATATATATATATATATGGGAACGTATACTCAGAAACGCTTGTAAATCGAATGATAGATCATATATATATATAAAGAGAGAGGGAGAGAGAGGGAGAGGGAGAAGCAGAGGGAGAGTCGGTATGGATGTGTATATGTATGTTCATGTGTATATAGAGGGAATGAAGTAAAACAAACTGAGTCAGCATATATATATATATATATGTGTGTGTGTGTGTGTGTGTGTGTGTGTGTGTCCGAAGATGGTTGATATATATATATATATACGTATATATATTTCAACCATCTTCGGACATTTTCGATCGCGAAGGTGCCCCTGTGTTTTGGAGTGCTGGATTGATTCTGTGGTCAATATCTTTCAGGTGGGCGTAACGTCATGTGATGACGAGTAGCCATTGGTTCTGGTAAGAATGTAGAGATAGCAGCTGAGGGTCACGTGACTGTTGATTTACTGGGGACTGTATGAATGTATCTATAAAAGAAGTATTTTAAGACTCCCATCACCAAATTATATATATATATATATATATATATATATATATATATATATATATATAAGTATATCCATGTATGTATAAATATATGTATGTATTTTAGCCTGTGTTTCAGAAAGTATGTAAGCTGGTGTTTTTCTAAGAGAGAGAGAGAGAGAGACAGACAGAGAGAGCCTGCTTACGATGATTAATTTAAGCAAATGCCTATCCCTCAAACTTGATAGATCACTTCCCACTATCCATTCTACAAACCAAAATATATCACATTTCGATTGTGTATTGCGAATGATTCATGGTCTCTATTTTTTTTAGTGTATTTTGCTATCATTTGTATATTGACCTCGCTAAACGAACCCGTTGACCAAAATTAAGCAAAAACTCATCAATTACTCCTTACATCATCTCTTTTGTCTAAAATTGAGTGTGCCGGGAATTTTTGTAGATCTTATGGAAATATTAAATGTAAAGGAAATATCAGGAAGACGCAAATCCCCACGAGGAGTATCGGTTGAATCTGAATTGCAAAACGAGATACATTTTCTGGGAGCAGCTGCTACTGACTCGCTTTCAATATGACCAAATTATAAACAATTACATAACACAAACTTAATCATGTGTGTATGTGTGTGTGTCTGTGCATGTGTGTATGTATGTATTTGCGCGTGTGTCTGTGCATGTGTGTGGATGTATGTGTGTATATGTGTGTCTGTGCATGTGTGTAGATGTATGTGTGTATGTCTGTGCATGTGTGTATGTATGTGTATGTATGTGTGTGCGCCTGCGCATGTGCGTGTATGTGTGCGTGTGTCCATGCATGTGTGTGTATGTATGTGTCTATCAGTGTGTGTCAGTGCATATGTGTGTATGTATGTGTGTGTTTCTGTGCACGCGTGTGTGTGTATGTATGTGTCTGTGCATGTATGTGTATGTATGTGTGTGTCTGTGCATGTGTGTATGTATGTGTGTATGTGTGTGTGTCTGTGCATGTGTGTGTATGTGTGTGTCTGTGTCTGTGTGTCAGTGTGTGTATGTGTTTGTGTATGTGTATGTAAGTGTGTGCATGTGTGTGTATGTGTGTTCAATATTGGTGATAAATAAGGACTCCCCAAAAAATGTTTTTTATAAAAAAAAATAATTTTTTTCAGACCTCAAGATTTCGTGAATTTATTATTTTCCCCAGAATATTAGTTATACTATCAAAACATATTATTTCATATCATTTATTTATCTAGATATTCAAATATTTAGTCACAAAATGGTAAAACAGTGATTTTTTTTTCCGATAAATAAATTCTAATATATGTTTTTGTTCCGCTAAAATAGCAAAATTCTGATGTCTTTGTTTTAAAGAAATTTAACTTTAAAAAAATTGTTTCTACTCATTTGCTGATTATACTCCACCCACCGTGGGCTGAGCACTTTGGTGAAGGAATTAACAGTTGCCACTATGTTATATAATTAAGGTAATGATTCATTTTATAGTAATCATTTTTCGTTAATTATATTTCATTATTTAGTTTAGCAAGGCTTTGAACTACTCAGGTTTCTTAGTTCAGGTGCATAGTCAGATGGTGCAGTCTTAAGCCCTCGCGGAAAGTATATGACAATCATTATTTGGCATAATCAACCTCCAGACAGGAAATGGAACAGGAGTTTGGATGACGTCATACCCAGAAGAGATGGTCCTGAGAATTTGAGGATTTTAAAACGATATTAGTTGAGGTCGACTGTTGAAGTTAGCGGTTGAGTTTTTCGGATTTGGTCAGATCAGATCATATTTTTGGGGTTTCGACCGGCAGAGATGAATTAAGTTCTTAAACACCACAAGATGCACCACGCGTTAGGGGTGAGGTCAGCATAGTATTGTTAGCATAGGCTTTTAAGAATTGTGTCTTTCTCTTCGTGTCGCCAAGGACTGAAGCCAGAAATTAATAAACTTGTTCGTACCGCCTGTATTTGGATTACTATTGTTATTGGTATCTTTAGGCAACAATTCGCGTAATGCTAAGCTTTTCTGACGATATCCGATAGCGCAAAATGTAAACAAACAAAATTTAATGCTGATACGTTAATACCCGAGCTGACGTTGACTTAGCTTAAGGGTATGTTATCCGCCTGACGTAAAGTTAGGTGTGTTTCGATCCCAGCTTGGAGAGTCTCGTGAATTTAGCCACACTGAAGAGTTGTGATATAACAAAACAGTCTGTTTATATATATATAACATAATGACCGGGGCAGGCTGTAGAGTCGTGGCTTACGTATTGGCCTGAAACATCGTAATAAGCGATTTCGTACTTCAGTTGTGTCATTATGTTCACTTTCCAACTAATACCTCTAAGAAATGTGTGGTTTAAATACAACCTCTGTTTTTCTTCAATAGGGAATACTTTAGTATTCGATAACGCAGAAAGACTGATACGCTCTGAAACAAAGAAACCCAAACATGACGAACAATATTAAGACGATAATTAAAGATACACAACAGAATAGCAAGGGAAGTTTAAGTGGAGACAGAGAGATAAGACGTTTAATTATATAGTAAGCAAAGCCAGCAAAATAATACAAAGTGAATACAAGATTAGTCAAGACTATGTAGAAAAGCCGATCCCCAATGAATTGTGAAAGAGATTAAGATTCGACTAAATATTTAAATGCGAAAACCAGAATCTGTCTCAGAAAATAAGAACAATAAAATTCTCTGGGGCTTTGAGATAAAATCATATTACCGAATCCAGGTCAGGAGACTAAACCTAGTGTTAATTAACAAGAAGAAAAGTGATTGACGAATATGTGGGTCTTTCTAGAGAAGTGAAAAAGATGTTGAACATGAGTGTGATGATGATTGCTATTGTTGTTGGTGTGCTTGGAACGGTTCCAAAAGACTTGAAAATAAAAACCGGAGGAATTAGAAATAAGAGAAAGAAGCAAGAATGATAATTTGTATCTAATTGTATGTTCAATTTGATTACTTAAATTATTAGTTTAGTGTCTACCATAGACACAAGCAGAGATGTCGCCGTGGAGAAAAAGCTAAGCAACTGGACTGTGGTCTCGATGACAATGAGTTCGAACTCCAGTTACGTATTTACATTCACTTTTAGACTAATACCATTGAGAAAGGTATTGAACCTCCTTATTTCTCCATATATATAGGTGAATTACTATCACTGCTCCTTTTCTACAAGTGTGGATTTGGCATTAAATAATTTATGAAGATTGATATGCCATTAACCATTTAAACCAAACCAAGCCACTGACACAGAGACCTCTGCAAATACATACAAAATGCATCGCATCAAAATTATCTCTCTTTCCATCCATTTTTTTGACTTTCTTATCTTGAAGATCATTATTCTTAAAAAGAAAAAAAAAACTTGTTCAATGATAGGCAGTTTTAATGACAATTTTTTTTAAGAATGAGAGAAAATAGGACTGGAATGATTTGATCAGAAAGAAGTGGAAACGTAAAATAAAGAGTTTGATTTCTGTGGTTTCATTCTTTTTACTCTCTCTCTCTCTCTCTCTCTCTCTCTCTCTCTCTCTCAAGTAAACGTAGGATTGACTTGCCAGAGGGAAATCTGGTATTCAGTTTTGGCTCAAACTTCTTTTAAGAGAATATCGTTTCTTCAAATGCTATTGAATTTATCTTAGCACAATCTCCAACAATATTTTTTCTCGCCTTTTCTCTTGAAACAACCATGGAATTCTTGTACAACACTTAATTTCTGATTTTCTTATTTCAACGGAGTCAATGACTCTAGCATATAAAAGAGACAAATAAACAAAATAAAATTTTTAAAATAAATCCAGAACTAGATATATCACATTTACTAATGATTCTTGACAAGGCGATGACACCTGTGTTTACATTATTCCATAAAAATACCGGGCGCTTCAGCAAGATTGATATCATTTCAAATTATAACTTGACTGATTCGTATTCAACTGATGTCAAATTTTAATGGAAACAGTAGAAAAGATTCAACATTCCACGTTTTTTTTTCTTTTCAGGTATAGAAATTCCATTTACTGGAAAAGAAGTGTTTTAAATATTCGACATAGACTTTTTGAGTTGTTTCTACACACGTCAAAAATTGAGACCATTGAACGAGAATTGGTCAAGTTATTAGATTCCCAAATGATATAATTTCTTCGGAAACACCCTGACATCTCAAATAATTTCGATTTTTTTAAAACACTATATTGAATATACTTTCAAAATAAACATGAACATACACACACGTACACACATACAAATCTACACACGTACCTACTTGTGGTGTAATCGATAGACATTGCCATTTTGTAAGTTGCCGTATAGTCAGACCATGAAAAGAGAACCGATTCTTCTTTAAGTATGAGTTTACCATACTTCTTTAAGTATGAGTTTACCCAACCCCTTGCCACTGACAGAAAGTGAGACAACGCCGGGTTTTTTTTTAAGCGGAGTAAATCTGGCCTTAGAAAAACGGCAAGTTCTACATTTTAGTCATATCATAACGGTTATCCTAGGCGGAAATAAAATGGGCGAACCGATTTCAAATCTTGATCGAAGTTTGTGTTTCAATTCGCTAATGCCCAAGGGTAAAGCATAAATCTTTCTCCTCTTGTTACCTAATAAATCGGTGATGTCTATTTTTGACATGTTATGTAGCATTTAACTTAATAGTTAAACATGGAAAAATACAAGAGTCAACGAGTTTGATGGACAGCCGTTAAACTGCGGATCAATCTGAGATCAGAGCTTTCATTGGATGGTTTCTGACAGGATACCAACCCGATTCTGAAATTAGTATAAGTCAATCTGTGCCAGATGCTCAAAGTAAGTGACAAAAAACTTATTTTGCTCTTTACCTTTCTGTTTGCACCAAGTGGGTAATGATAAAGTCGTCAATGAAAAGAGTACATACGAAATGGTGGTCATCAACGATAGATGTTTAAAAGTACAAAATACAAAAAACCTAGGGAAAATTTGTATAGCAAGAAAAAGTTGGCCGTTTAATTATTTTCTTGTTATGCAAATTTTCAATAGGGTTTTGTATTTTGTACTTTTAAACATCCATCGTTGATTTAACATCACTAATATCATCTCACTCAGTCCTGATGAACGTTATAGTGTCGACTTTGCTTCTCAATAAATCTCTCCTTCTAATTGGATTACCTTCTTATCAATTTCTCTCTCTCTCTCTCTCTATATATATATATATATATCGGAGATCAAGCCCCATTGATCAGTAAGCAAAATGCTATGCAACATTCTCTCTCCTCCAGCAATAAGTAAATATTAGGGCAGATTCTTTAGATTTGATAAGGCAATCAATGTAGAAAAAGAAAAACGAATAAAAAAAAGTTAGAAACTGACCCTGTGTCACATTCTACCTGTGGTGGAGTAGTGAGCTTAATGAGTACTTTATACCCATAGCAAGGGTCGGGAAAATTGATGGATTCAAGCCTTTCTCCAGAGTATTTGCTCGAAATGAAACGCTTACGGCCTCATCCTTTAATACTTTATATATATATACACATACACACACACACACACACACACACATATATATATATATATATATATACATATTTTTTTTTCAAATTTGAAAATAATAGTATTTGCCACAAATTGTCAGACATTCTACAATAGAGTCATCACCCACCAAAGCTGCAGAACAGACAACACAGAGTCATCCCCTCCCCATCCATATGCCAAGACACACAATCACATGCACATACACAAATTTATTCTTGAACGCACACAATTACTCTCTCTCTCTCACATTCACACACACACACGCACACACACACACACACACACACACACACACTCTCTTTCTCTCTCTCTCTCATTCAGTAGTTCATGTACTAGTTGTTGTTGTATCGTAGACTGCATTTATCTAACTCCACCATAACGGCCAAATGCCGTACAAACTGAATTTTTAAGTGAGTAAATCAAATTTAAATAACAAGGTTTTCTCTCTCCAATAGAGGTCACATACCAAGACTAAAGTCATCATCATCATCATCATCATCATCATCATGTCGTGCACGGATATCCTTGACCATCTCTCGCCACTTTTCCCTATCATTCATCGCCTCCGGCAGGTCTTCTGGGTTACATCCTGTGTCCTCACATAGCTGCTGTATGTAAGTTCGGGCTGGTCGTCCTGCTTTTGCACAGCCATATGTGGGGGTCCATAAGAAGGGGATGAAGAGATGGAATCGTATTTTCTGAAGGGCATTATTATTGTTATTATTATCATTATTATCATTAGTAGTTGGAGCAGCAACTCTTAAATTCCATTTATGAATTTGTTAACGAAAGGTAAATTCATCACAGTGTTACATAGATTTGAAGGAATTGATAAACATTTTCTTGCAATTGTCTTATTCAATAAGGTTTTGCTACCCTAATTTACATTTGTTATTTTATAACATACATGAACAGAAAAAAAATGTTGAACTGAAAGACAATATCCCACGGCGTAATTTGATGAACGTGAATGTAGCATCTGTGGATGTCCATTTGTGCCCTGGGACTAAGAATATCCCGCCAACCAGTACATTCACTCTCATCCCTAGAGATGAAAAAAGGCAGATGTTACTGTCATTGATGTTAGTCTTGTTATAGGTTGAATAACGGGAATTTGTATTCAGCTGGGAGATATAATGAGAAAGAAAGAAAAGATGAAAGAAAAGAGAGAGAAAAGAAACGAATAGAAAAGTAAAGAAAAAAAACTATTATATCTATACGGGTTCTGGGTTAGGCATGTTCTCTTATATATAGAACCGATCGTGGAGCTTCTGTTACATTAAGGGAACTTCCATCGCTGCAGGATACTCAGCTGTTGTATATCCGTGCAGGACAAGGATAACTTTATCTATAGGATCATAAGTATATAGCTACAGTGTGACTACGTCTAATCACTCTAAGAACGCTATTAGTACCATGCGTGCATTTACCCAACCCCTCCACCACAGACAGAATGTGACATAAAGTCAATTTTAAGCCAAGTAAAATTAGTTGTAATTCAGAGGTTTCCTTCTGTCAGACTGGTTTACTCAATAAGTTTAAAGAACTCAGTCTGTTCTGCTTGGAGAAAAATTTGATTCATGTCTTTCCCAAGGATATAAGCGCGAAGAGAAAAATTCCTTTTTTCATCTATGATAACCGTTACAATAAGCACACCAAATAAGTACCAGGCAACCCAGTGTTACCTGGTACATGCTTAAGGTTTCGGTGACTAAAGTGACGTTTCCTCCATATCTAGCTGATGGATAGAAAGGCTAAAGATCCGGCAAGATGAAGAATATTGGCAAGTGACTCCTATCATTAAGTCAACAGTCATTTGGCCTAGAACAAAGTATAATCTTTTGCATCGAAGGTCGGTCTGATCCTATTTACCCAAACCCTCAATTTTTAAGCGGAGTTTAACGGGTTTGAATTCAGAGTTTTCCCTCTCCTAGAGTCGTTGCCTCACCAAGGCTGAAGAACCCAGTCTGCCCTACTATTTACCCATAGCTGGAGGGAGAATAATTAAATGCATACCTTTCCCAAGGGTATTAGTGCTATGTGAAATGCAATCAGTCTCGTCCAGTATTTGAACTCGTGTCGCCTTGTCCATTTCCTACGACGATAACCATTACACCATGGTCACCTCCATTCACTGATCATTCACTATAATTACTTATCCATATTTACCAATCCCTCCGCTCGGGCAGGATATGATACAAGGTCAATTTTTAAGCGGAGTTTAACAGGTTTTAATTCAGAGTTTTCCTTCTCCTAGACTAGTTGCCTCACCAAGGCTGAAGAACCTAGTCTGTCTTACTATTTACCCATAGCTGGAGGGAGAATAATTGGATTCATACCTTTCCTAAGGGTATTAGTGCTATATGAAATGCAATCAGTCTCGTCCAGGATTTGAACTCGTGTCGCTGTGTTCATTTCCTACGACGATAACTATAATTACTTATCCACATAATAATTCTGTTCAACTTTACTCACTTGTTTGCACACAAATGGTTTCAAGGAATTGTTATATACCTTACCTATGAACATTAATGGGTACGTCCCATTCCTCATAAATAAGTTACACACTATTGTAAGTGAGGTAAAATGCTGACTAAGTAGTCACCAAGAGCAGTGGTTTTATTCCTTTAAAAAATACACTTTTTGAGTGGACAAGAAGCCTGAAACATCAGCAGCGGTTACCTTCTTCACACCGCTGGCGAGTATTGTATTTTGTTAATGTTATAAAGATTTCCATTTCTTTTCCAACTTCTGTTGAGTTTATTTCTCATTCAGTAACTTTCTGCGAGGTTACAACAGTGTTGCTATCTATTTTAAAATGATTTGAGATTTTAGTAAATTATTTTAGTAATAATTTTTTTCTAGCTAAATTTTGTGTTCGAAGTGTCGGGCTTTCGTTTGCAGAGATCAAAACCTTGTTTTGCATAAACGTGTCAACGTGTGTCATAATCAACTACATAGTTTCTTTTAGAATCAACTGTTATCAAAATATATTAATAAAAATAATTCCATAGATATCAGCTGATAATTAGCAATGACGTGTCACTAAAACATTTGTGTGATTACGTGAGATTAAAGCATAAGTTAAACAGTAATTTGAAGAAAATTTCCAAAACACGTATAGTTAGAGTTGGAGTAGTAGTGTACTCAAAATCAGGCAGCCAGAGAAGGAGCAGACAGTGTTTGAGACGACAGACAACGATGAGGCCCTGATGAGAGGAGGCGTGCACAGGAAGCGGTCGGTGCAAGAATAATAATAACTACATCTCTGTCAATATTTTCGCATCACACTCCTAACTCTCGGTGCATATCAAATGGGCTGTATTGACTCTTATAATCTGCCTCTCTCTTTTCGGTGACAACCGTGAAAAGAGTAGTTGCAATAAACGTTCGTATCCTGAAACCAACAGAGTCATTTTGTGTTGTGTTTAAAGGGTAACATTACACCTATATTTCATGTGGTGCCGTAGTGATACATTTATCACTAACCATTCAATTAAACTACTGTCATTTCTTTACACAGAGGTAAATGGTCTAGCAATTCTATTTCAGGCAAGTCAATTTAGCATAAGACATTTGTTTGTACACAGTCAAATGTAAAACAGTTCTATTTGACCAATAGATAGGCATATATCAGGTGATGCCACTAAGATTCACTGAGGACATGGGTGCGATGACAATAAAGAGGTACTCAGCATTCCCCAAAACTCAGTATAACTGGAGCACCACCATTAAACGGTTTAATGTCATATACAGAACACTCGTTCGAGGGGGCGGTTTCGCCCCTCTGCAGAGATGCTGTCGGTGTATTCTACAGCCATAACCGACTGAAATGTCATTAATCGAAGCTTTAACTGTTCGCTAAGGGTTATAAATAGTTAGTTGAAGCCATATGACTGTTTGCAAATGACAATTATTAATTAGAAATACTTATTTGTGATATATAATAATCACTAAATAGGAATATTTGATATCATATTAATGTGTGCAAAAAACTCATAACAAACAATATCACAAAAATGTGCATATAATTGTACAAGGAACGCAATTCTTTAACCTTTAAGTATTAAATAGCCGTAAATGTGTTGATACGCCGTGAAAATCAATCAATCAATCAGTACCTCTTGCGCAATATTCCTCTTCAACTCTCATAATCAAGGGTTTAGAAACTTATTATCAGTTTGTGCAAATACACACGACCTTTGCTTTATATATATATATATCATGTGGTGCTGGCACGGATTTCCCAGACCCTCTCACGCCACCCGTCTCTATCGTCCATCGCTCATGGTTGTTCCCTCAGGCGACATCCGGTATCGGCACAGTGCTGTTGTAGATAGGTTTTAGCTGGTCGTTCTGCCTTTCCTCGTCTATGTAAGGGGGTCCACAGGAGTACATTGCTTATTAGTTCGTCTTTACTTCTCCAGCAGTGTCCCGCATGTCTGGTTCGTCTAACTTGGATGGTTTTCGTGATGGGTGGTTGGTGACGGTAAAGCTGCTGTTTTGTTTCTCCATATACTTAGCATCCATGTGGTGCATCCATATAGTAGTATTGATACGACTGCTGCTTGGAAAAAACTGTGTTTTATTTTATCGGTCAGGTCTGACTTCCATATGACCGATAGTCTATCGTTAGCTGGCCTTGCCTTTGCTAGTCATGTGCTGATGTAATTTTGAGGTAAGTGAACTTGTCCCCTAGTTTCAAAGGACCACCATTTAGTGTAGAGATGTTGGTTAACGCACATGTTTTCTGTTTTGTCTGCGTTGACATGAAGGCCTATGCCACCTGCTGCTCGTTCCAGACTATGTTGCAGGGATTCGGCTTGGGCAGGTCTAGTTTACATTACAGCTGAACTATGAAAAAATAGGTAAAAGGTTTTATACTTTTAGAATATTTTTTCAAGGAAAACCCCAATATTCGGTCACAATAGGCTAATAAATTTATTTCCCCCCTCTTAAGTGCATTGGTATGAATCAAAACTCCAAAAGAATTTTAACATGACTTCATCAGATCCAACAGGAAAGTTAAATACAACCAGACAGGAGAGAGAGAAAGAGAAAGGAGTGAGAAGGAGGGAGGAAGACCATTTTACCTATGTATGGCATGTAAGGCTAGTTCCGGTTTCTTCCTGCTTCAGATTAAGACAAAGACGAAATACAATATGTCCCCTGTTCCAGATTTACTGGATTGAAGAATACATCATATATATATATATATATACGGTAGCGGTATTATCTGCGAAGAAGAGTTGCTTATGTGTAAATTCATTCGAACTATTTTCCGTGTAAATGTTGATAGTTATTATTAATTCCTTACATGTCCATTTAAGTCTGTAACCACCCGGTTATGCCAAACTTACGGAGAAAACTTTAAAGCTTCCCATTGACTTGTGCCAAACTAAGCCAATCTTCGAAAATAACACTTAGAAAAAACAGGTGCTATGAGCAACTTGTAAACCACCGCCAAACAAACTTAAGCTTAGCACTTATGAATAGCAGGTACTCTAATCAACTTGTAGATGTGTGCCAAATTATAGTAATCTCAGTAAAGAATGATTGGGAATTGAAGGCATTCTCATATTCAACTAGTAGCCGTGTGCCAGACTAGCTTAGGCTTAGTATATAGTCATGCATAGGATTATATACATTCGTACGGTGACCAGCATTGACAGTTTATCATTTACCGCTGTAAAACCAAAGTCTCAAAACAAGCAAATCCTGATGAATACTAAGTCACCGGTATTGACCATTTTCCACGTGGTTTCTCAAAGATGAAGCTACTCTGCTATCCAGTTGCAAACTTTTAGACTCACTTGAATGAATATTCGTGGTTAAACGCCGTCTTGTGCAAAGTCCTATGCATCTGGAACTAAAAGAACAATCAATAATGAAAAACCGGAGGTCATTTTTAGTGAAGAATTGGTTTTAGAATTGGTTCGAAATGTATCCAAAGTAAATTAATTTACAAAGGCTTTTAATTGATTATTATTTTATTTTTTATATTCATTTTAATAATATAGGAAGGAAAACATCTGTTAATTATTTAGGAGTTGGATAATACAAAGTTTTCGAGGTAACACATGTATTATCGTCTTACACTTTAACTAAACATCCCCCACATATGTGTGTGTGTGTGTGTGTGTGTGATCAGCAGTCTTTCATTTAGGTCCGAACGTGCTCGGGACAATTTTGATAATTTCATGCACCAATTCCAACCTGAAACACGACACTTATCAGGAAACTTGAAAGGGTCTTAATAAAATTATATAGACAAAATGTCTCTATTATCTAATCAAACACATATATATGTGTGTGTCTGTGTCTGGGTATATAAAAGCGTCCTTACATACACGTAGATAAGATAATTTCTCTCTCTATATATATATATATAGAGAGAGAGAGTGAGAAAGAAACACATACGTGTGCGCACACGGACATACACACACATATACATAGACTTATATGAGTGTGTGTATGCATGTGCATATATTTACTGTGTGAGACACAGAGTTAAGATTATCCTAAATATATGCATGTGTGAGTTTGTAAAGAGCAAGAAAAAGAAAGAGAAGACTTGGAGAGAGAAAGGAGGACAGAGTGAAGAATATTTCTAATTTATGCGCTTGCGTGTGTAGACACTATATATATATATATATATATATATATATATATATAACCATTTGCACATAGACATACAATCATATATAATTTCTCTCTTTCATTGAATACCCACGCACACACAAAAATATATATGTATACTAAACCGAAGTTTAGGTTGACTCAAACGCATGTGTATGGCTAAAAAGTAAGGATATAACTCAATACTGTAGTTGCGATAATATCCAGCTGACTACTTTTTATGCACACATACACATTTATAGACATAAACATATTATATATATATATATATATATATATATATATATATATGGCGAGGTGTCTTCTCTTGTGTGATCCTATATAGAAACGTGTGTACTTGTGCATGTGAATGCATATCTTAAGATCCTCGCATCATCTCAACTATTCACTGATGTGAATCTGCACGTGATCATTGAGTCCATAAACATTTCCCGCGCTTCATCACTTCTTCCGATTCAGATATTCACGCAGACCTTTAGGATATTATCCATCCAAAAGTCATTCCTACCAGGAAAATACACCAGAGGTTGCTGGTTTTCATATACAAATAATTTCCCTTTGGGAAATCGTAGGCCTAATTAGCTTAATCTTATTTTCTACATATTACCAATTGCTATAATCACAACATTTCGGCCACTGAACTCCCTGGCCTTCTTCAGGTAACCTTCCTGGAACTCAGAATTTTATTTGATTTCCCGGACTGTTCTTATTCCACCGTCCATACCTACCGTGTATCTCGCATCAGCAACTTTTGATATTTTTCACCACAATTAGAACCGGGACCAGAACTGAACTCACAACCGCTGTCCCCGGAGGTAGTTTACAAGAATATTGAACTTGACGTCTTAAACCTCTGAGTCATGCGTCCAGGTGGATTTTTGAGACTTATCAGCCTAATGTCCCAATTGTGTGCCTGGTGGGTTTTAATATTAATCATTCTTTCTATTTCTGGGGTTATCTGCTGTCGTTCCTAATTACTGTTTCCCAGATTTTAATAACCTCTTAAATGGGTTGGCTCCAGTAGTCGTTAAGGCCAAATATATGTGTTTATTTCTTAATTACTGATTCCCAGATTTTAATAACTTCTGAAATGGGTTGGCTCAAGAAGTCGTTAAGGCCAAATATATGTGCTTTTTTCTTTATTAATTGTTCCCAGATTTTAATAACCTCTGAAATGGGTTGGCTCAAGTGGTCCTTAAGGCCAAATATAGGTGCTTATTTCTTAATTACTGGTTTCCAGATTTTAATAACCTCTGAAATGGGTTGGCTCAAGAGGTGGTTGAGGCCAAATATATGAGCTTATTTCTTAATTACTGATTCCCAGATTTTAATAACTTCTGAAATGGGTTGGCTCAAGAAGTCGTTAAGGCCAAATATATGTGCTTTTTTCTTTATTAATTGTTCCCAGATTTTAATAACCTCTGAAATGGGTTGGCTCAAGTGGTCCTTAAGGCCAAATATAGGTGCTTATTTCTTAATTACTGGTTTCCAGATTTTAATAACCTCTGAAATGGGTTGGCTCAAGAGGTGGTTGAGGCCAAATATATGTGCTTATTTCTTAATCACTGATTTCCAGATTTTAATAACCTCTGAAATGGGTTGGCTCAAGAGGTGGTTGAGGCCAAATATATGTGCTTATTTCTTAATCACTGATTTCCAGATTTTAATAACCTCTGAAATGGGTTGGCTCAAGAGGTGGTTGAGGCCAAATATATGTGCTTATTTCTTAATTACTGATTCCAAGATTTTGATAACCTCTGAAATGGGTTGGCTCAAGAGGTCGTTAAGGCCAAATATATGTGCTTATTTCTTAATTATTCGATTTTCCAATGTTTTTCGAATCTATTATCTTAACATGATTCTACAAGTGACCTTTTTCCTCCATATGTGATCACACATGCCTGATATTGTCGTCTCCCTTCTGTATAGGGTATACTAATAACATCGCCTAATCTAATAAATATTGCTTTTAATCTGTCTGAATCGCGGGAATTCTGCATTGTTATTATGGAAATGAAAATCAGGTTAAAAATTTAAATAATAGAAATTCTGATAACTCATTATTATTTCGGTGATTATGCAATATGAACAAAATAACATGTGTGATACTATATGCTCTTCCGTCTATTATTGTACATTCAAACAAAATAGCATGTGTGATATTATATGCTCTTCAGTCTGTAGGGGCATATATTTAGGAGTGATAATTCATGTTGGCACTTGCGTAACTATATGGGTAGGTAAGCGTATATGAATATATATGGATATTGCTGCGAGCATATATGTATGAGTATTTTTAAGCATGGTTATCTTTCGATGGCTGTTTTTATTCTCATCCATAGAAGCCAAACTTATAGATGAGCAGCAGTAGTTTCCCGATCGAACAAATTATCCTGATCGTTGAACCGTGAGATTCATACGCCTAGGACCATGTTAGGCAATGCGTTAGGCCGTCAAAGGTTTTATCCGCTTTCCTTTACGTCCACCATGCTGTTTCCCATGGGTATGTAAAAGGAAATTCTTTCTTCTTTCCCGTTAAGTTTTAACTTGGTTAAAGTCCAAGACTAATATATTGATAAAATAATTTTTCCCTTCTCTTCACAACCTATTTTAGTTCCCACCTTACTTTTGTTTGTTTGTTTGTTTGTTTGTTTTTCCCCCTGTCTTCTGAAAATTGGCACTACCACCTGTTATAGTTCTACATTTTTGCTAAAATAGAATTTCACAGTCCAACAGTGAATCTTTTCTTTTAAGATTTATAGTCGGCAGATTTGTAAATTGTTCTTTCAATACTAGTTGTCGACTTTACCAAGGCCTTTAATTCCATTCACAGAGGGGAGATGGAGCAAATTCTACTAGCATACGGCATACCAAAAGAGACCGTCGCAGCAATAACGATTCTCAGTAGAAACACCATAGTGAAAGTACGTTCTCCGGATGGAGACACAGACTGCTTCGACATAGTAGCAGGAGTACTGCAAGGAGACACACTAGCCCCATACCTCTTTATCATCTGTCTAGACCACGTGCTTAAAATATCGATTGATAAAATCAAAGAAGACGGTGTCAAGCTGACAAAGAAAAGAAGCAGAAGGTACCCCATCAAAAACAATTCCTGACACCGACTACGCCAATGACATAGCGATTCTGGCAAATACACCCGCCGAAGCCGAAACACTACAGCATTGTTTGGAACGAGCTGCTGCTGGCATTGGCTTCCATGTCAATGCACACAAAACGGAATATATGTGCTTTAATCAAACAGGTGACATTTCCACACTAGGCGGTAGCTCTCTGAAACTTGTAGACAAGTTCACATACCTAGGAAGCAGTGTTTCATCAACCGAAAAAGATATCGACACACGCTAACAAAGGCATGGACAGCTATCGATAGCCTATCGGTCATATGGAAATCAGACCTGACCGATAAAATGAAATGCAGTTTCTTCCAAGCAGCAGTCGTGTCGATACTGCTATATGGATGCACTACATAGACGATTACTAAACGTATAGAGAAAAAGCTTGACGGCAACTACACAAGAATGCTGCGAGCAATATTGAAAAAGTCCTGGTGGCAACACCCCACAAAGCCTCAACTGTACGGCCACCTACCTCCCATCACGAAAACTATCAAATTTAGACGAACCAGATATGCAGGACATTGCTGGAGAAGCAGGGACGAGCTCATAAGAGATGTTCTCCTATGGACCCCAACATATGGCCGAGCAAAATCAGGACGACCAGCTCGAACCTACATACAGCAGCTCTTTGAGGATACGGGATATAGCCCTGAGGACCTACCAGAAGCGATGAATCATAGGGAGGAGTGGCGAAAGAGGGTCAGGGATATCCGTGCTAGCGGCACGACGTGATGATGATGACGATGATTTAAAAGCATAAGTATAATGTATAGGTTTGTATTTGTGGAAGTTGTGAGGTTTAATCAGACAGATATGTGGTATAAAGATTTTAAATTCATAATTCCCACCCTGAAGATGACCTAGAACTCTTCCTACCGGAAATTTTTGTTACTTCATATCTTAAGTATCTTATCGAAACGCGTCAGTGGATCTTAATTGATATTTATCTATAACTTTTCTCATCGATTTATATGTATTTTTCTTTCTGCTTTCTTTATACAACATATGCATATATGTATTCATGTATTTATTTGGGTAATATTTACAAATCTTAACAAAATCAATTAAACTGGTTAAAGAATATTAAAAGATGATAAAAGAGAAAAAGGAGTTATCGATGGGAATGAACGAGTCGTTTTTTTATGTCCACAGTCGATTCAAATCTTCGGTGCAGGTATGATCAGAGATCAGTAGACAAAGATCTAATGTTTTTGATGCATTGTAGTTGTGAGAAGTACACAGAGAAAAGTGTTTTTCTTTTCCGGAAGTCAGAAACCAATATATTTAAAGAGCAAGTTCGAGAAGAGACACAGACAAAAAGAAAAACAGTTCAGTCGACTGGGGCCGTTAAATTCACCGACTGCATCTCTGCTGAAGAGTTAGATCCACCTCCAAACGAGTGTCTCGGATATGACACTAAAAAATCTGATGGTGAGGCTCCAGTAATGCTGGAGCTTTGGGGAATATAGAGTACCTCTTCATTGCCATCGCTCCCAGGTCCACTCTGGCCCATAGTGGTATCACCTGATATGGGTCAAATAGAACTATTTGACATTTAAACAGAGCGCAAACAAATGTCATATGCTAAATTGAATTGCTTGAAATAGAATCGTTTGATCATACAACTGCGTGTGTAAACAAATGACTGAAGTTTAATTGAATTGTGGGATACAAAGCAATATTTGGAACCATTTAACTTTGTTGACTTATACTAAATTGAATTGTTAGAAATAGAATTTTTTGTCAATTTAACTGTGTGTAAACAAATGACTGATGTTTAATTGAATTGTCTGTGAAACATAGCAATACTTGGAACTATTCAACTTTGTTGACTTATGCTTACAAATCATTTATATATATATATATATATATATATATATATATATATATATATATATATATATATGTAATATATATATATGTGTGTGTGTGTGTGTGTGTGTATGAACCAGATTTGGCAATGAATAATCTGCAATGAGTAAAAAATAATAATACTAATGATAATAATGTGCTGGAATATTGTTATGGTTTCACATATAACTATCAAATGGATCTACGGGACTCTAACCAATACTACCATTCCAGATGAGTAATGACATGAGTAACAGCCATGAAGAAATACTCCAAGACACCCCACAGCTCCAGAATTAGAACCTCAACTTCAGATTCAGCTCTGTGTCCTCCCCCAAGACACCACCAAGTTATTATCGAGCTCATTACATTAGAAATTGTGTGTGAATCAAGTTTGCTTCCTATAACGATGCCACTTATTAGGAATGGGGCTGTCGATTTTTTAAAATATAAAATTCATTAAGATCGAGTAATCAGAGTTTTATTATCACTTTTTTATTTTAGTTGATCAGCTCATAAGAAAATTGATGCACACCCAAAACATTGATTGTGATATCTAGTGACAATTACATAATTCTTTATATATATATATATATATATATATATATATATATATATATTCTCTATTTTTCTTATTCTTATGCAAATATGGCTGTCATTTTCTTCATAGCAGCATTTGTTCATTTTATTTCCGTACATATATTAACATCTATTTTCTAAGTTGAGTAGTTTATTTTAATAATTATAATAATAATGATATATATATATATGTGTGTGTGTGTGTGTGTGTGTGTGTGTGTGTTATATAGAGGCAGGTTTTCATGTTTCAGATTTGAAATCCAGATAACAAAACTCAAATTATTTGGGAGCTTCACTATTAAACAGAATGCCCGGATGTATGCATAAAGATTGATGGCTCAGCACATTTTGAATTGTAATTGGTGTCGCAAACAAGTCAATAATTGGAATACATCAGCGCGGCAAGGAAACGGAATGCGTGGCCATAAAAATGCGTTCTTTCTATTTTTCCATAAATTAATTTCAAAGGATAAAAAAAACAAATTTTATTGATTTCATTCAAAATCCACAGATTCAATCTATTAATGAATGTTTGTCATAATTTTTGTGTTCATGAACAGGAAGAAAAGAAAATTATTAAAATATGTGGCCGTTTTTGTTTTATGCTGAGTTTTTTTTTGGGGGGGGTTGCTTTGTATTTTAATTCAACGATCATATCATATCATTTTCTCATTACAAGCATGTAAGGTGTGTTCAGAAAATATTGAAATTAAAGTAATATTCACGGAAAAAGAAATCATCAACGAATTCAACGTTAACATTCTTCAAAAGATTCACCTTGGCACACGGAACACATTTCAGTGAATTTTTCCTTAAAATCCTCTTTTGGCATGACATGAAACTACACCACCATATTTCTTGAAATTTCCCTCATGTCGTCAAGTCTTTTCTGTGAGATGAATTTTCTGCTTGGGGGAGTAGTAAAAATGTGTGCCCCATTACTTGCTGTGTTTGCAGAGGAGCTCATGGTGTAATGGTTATAGTCGAAGAAAATAGATACTGACTCAAATTCAAATGAGCATATCATATGGCTCTAATACTTCAACGGATATATTAATCCAACAATTCTTTCTCCAGTTATGAGTAAATAGTTAGGCTGTCTGGGCTCTTTCACCTTAGTCTGGCAACCAGCATTGGAGAAAGAAAACTTTGAATTCAGATATACTAAACTCCGCTTAAAAAATGACATTGTGTCGTGCTCTGTCGAAACGTGTACCGGAATACATTCTGCGTTTCACAAAAATGTGAAAATGTATCGAGACTGGCTTCATAGTTTTTGTGTTTCAGTTTTTCCAAAGAAGCACTGATATTAGTATTAATGACTTTCATGCAGATCTTTTTGATTCATAGATGGGACTCTAACAAGTACTAACATTCCGGGTAAGAGTGAACCTAACAGTCATAGTAGACTTCCAAGATATCGAAAACTGTACCATCACCATCCAATTGTAACATACCTAGGAACCTTTTCAGGAATCGCCTTACTTCTATTTAGTAAAAAAACCAGGGCACTTGGTACTTTACTATCCCACTTCTTATATCTATCTATCTATCTATCTATCTATCTATCTATCTATCTATCTATCTATCTATCTATCACTATTAATAAGACCAACTAGAATATTCAGAGGAGTTTTGGGAAACCTGAGGAGACCCGAGGAGACCTGCTGTCATTCATACCAGTAAAAAACTTCCAATATTGGCAGATGGGTAGAGACTATCCAAACGACAGCATTGCTAAGAACGGCCGGAATCCGGAGACGAGTCCTGGAGACTTGAGGAGACTTGCTGTCACTTAAACTCCAGTGAAAATCCATCTGCTAACACCGATGTGAAAAACTCTAAAGGAGTAAATAATAATAATAATTATTAGAAAAGACATTTTAAAAAAATGTTTTACTTTGTAGCTAGCAGACTTCGAACGCTCTAAGCAGGTACTTTAAAATCTCTGATGTTCGGAGGAAATCAGGTTAGTAAAATGCCTTTATAAAAAACAACAACAACAAAAAAAAAAACATTGATTTTCGGTTACATGTAAAATCTTTTGGTGAATTTTTGTAATTTTAAATGAAGAGTTTTTCTAATCGGCTAAATTATTTCTAGCTAAAACGTATTCCGTATTGACGAGAGATTTGTTTAAATTTACCGCGCTAATCTCCATATCTCTCAAACTTTCTAAATCGATAGACAGTTTCCGCCTTGAATTCAACCGGAAAGTCATTAGAAGCCTTTTATCTAATAGAATATCATCAGCCTCTTAAGAAATAGTCTAAGGTGATACAGGAAAACTTGAAACTTGTTCAGGGTTGGGAAATAAAATATAAAATAGCAGGATAACAGACGTTTATTAAGTTAAAACTTATATATATAATGTTGTTTTCCTCCACGTCTTTTTTTTGTGACCAGCTGTTCTCGAAAAGCCATCACGGCTGTTCTCGGTCACATCTGTGTCAGGCACACAGATCATAAGCAACCCCTGGGTTTAGTATAGCCACAATATACCACCCATGATAAAAATGTCCAATCATATTATTACACAACGTGGGACCCAGGCAATAAGCTTAGGTGTCATGATCGGCAGGTGCTCTCTTGATAGCCAACATAGGAGACCGATCGTCATCCTGCGAATGTTAGCTGCTCTTTTTTCAGGTACATGAATGACGACGTAAGGAAACACAACGATTAGAAACCTAAACGCAAAAAAAATGGACTAGGGAAGATAATCAACTTGTACTACACTGCTATTTTAGAAGGAATCCTTCGCAAACAGGATATAAGAAAAAAATGATAGAGGGTTTAGGTTTCTTTGTTTTAATGGCATATCAAATCTATTCTCCTTGAATAACAGTGGTGATACTATTTAACCCATAGCTGAGAGGATAAGGGGGTTCATACCTTTCCCAAGGGTATTTGCCCGAAAGTGAAGGTAATAGCGCGACTGGAGTACGAACTCGCTTACTACGATTTCGCAGTCCATCGCTTTAACCATTACACCACGAGGACACCCCCTAAGAATGATAGAGATCTGGCAAGAATGTGATAGTTTTCAGACAACAAGGGTTGCAGACCAAGTTAGAACAATAATAAAGAAAGGTTGGTTTTCTGACATTGAAATACTAGAAATACATCAGAAAACACATAAACAGAATAATGAAATAGCAGACACATCAAGTGTCGTCAAACAAAAACAATGAACTGCCAACTTCAGAAAATGAAAACGCCATACCACCACACAGCGCACAACCAAGTAACCTTAAAGAAACACAATCACAGGAACAAAAGATAAATATAGAAAAAGTAAAAAGAATTATGAATAGTAAAAAGACTAATTTACCATCATAAGAAAGCATAGAAGAGGGAACACTTAAGATAGAAACGAATAAAATAAATCAAGTACTACCTTACATATCAACGAATAATATAACCGAGTTTAATGAACTAATCTATACAGGGGCGAAATTAGTTTGTTAGAAAATTGGGATCACCTCAAAAAGCACGAAGAAAAAGTCAAAACCACGATGGGGAATTTGACTGGAAACGCAGATAAAATAATCTACGAGAACAGGCCAAAATGATAAAACAAAATAGAGACGCTGGAATACGTGGGAACAGAAAGGAAAAGGTAACACGAGAAAAAATAACAACAACTTGAGGAAATAAACAGAAAGTACTGGCGAAAGAAAGAAGATTAAAGAGATATCGACCAAGGGTTAAACAATATAGACAAAACAGGACATTCCAAAACAACGAAAGAAAATTCTATCAACAGCTGGGAAGACATGACAAAAAACCTATCAACAACCGGATGCCAAAGAAATCGGACGATTTTGGACAAAAATATGGCAACCAAAAACACATAACGAAAAGACTGAACGGATAAACAGTATGACAAGCGAACTAGAAGGACTCAAAGAAGGCCCGAAAGCGGAAATACACATCGATTTGCTCAAAACGATTCTAAAAAATATATAAAACGCCAGGCCATGATGGAATACGTTGTTTCTGGTTCAAGAAATCCACCTCCATTCACGACAGACTAGCACAAAGAGCACACGTACCTGAATGGATGACCAAAGGAAAGACCACATTAATCCAAAAGGACCCAAGCAAAGAAACCGCTCCGAACAATTACAGAAGCATAACTTGCCTACCGAGGCTGTGGAAAATATTAACAGCACAAGTAAGGGAAGATATTTACTACTCGCTAACAAGCCTCAGATTGTTCCCTGAGGAACAGAAAGGATGCTGCAAAGGATCCAGAGGCACAGAAGAGTTACTTTACATAGATCAAAACATCCTAAATGAGAGCAAGACCAGACGGAAAAATCTAGCTATGGCCTGGATTGACTATAAAAAGGCAGATGATATGGTCTCGCAAAGCTGGATAATAAACTGCCTCAAAATGTACAAAATATCACATGAAGTCATAAACTTTTTCAAGAAAACCATGAAAACCTAGAGAGCGGAATTGACAGCAGGAGGAAGAAGCTTTGCTGAAACAAAGATCCAAAGAGGTATTTTTCAAGGAGATGCTCTATCACCCTTACTATTCATAATTGCCATGATGCCACTTGACCACATACTCAGAAAATGCACAGCCCGATACAAAGTTAGTTGATCGCAAGAAAAGATCAATCACCTAATGTACATGGATGACATCAAACTATTTGCAAAAATGAAAAAAAAAAAACAAAAAAAAACAAAAACTGGCAACTCTAATACACACAGTTAGAATATACAATCAAGACATAGGAATGGAATTTGGCATAGAAATATGTGCCATGTTTGTAATGAAAAGCGGCAAACGACGTATAATTGACGGAATGGATCTACCAAATAGAGACAAGATTAGAACGCCCACAGAAAACAAAACCTACAAATACTTGGGCATCTTCGAGGCTGACACCATCAGACAAGTGGAAATGAAAGACAAAATTTAAAAAGAATATCTCAGGAGAACTAGAAGGCAACTCGAGACAAAACTCTCTTGCAGAAACGGAATAAATACTTGGACTGTACTCCTCGTATGATATTCAGGACCCTTTCTCAAGTGGACCAGAGATGAACTTAAACAAATGGACCAAAGAACAAGAAACTAATGACCATGCACAAGACATGATATCCCAGAGACGACGTTGACAGATTATATGTATCAAGAAAAGATGTAGAAAGAGGACTTGCCAGCATCGGAGACAGCGTTGACGCATCAATACAACGATTCGAAGAATACATAGGAAAATACGAACAAGGAGTGATTACATCCATCAGAAACAATACTGACAACACGATAAACAACAGAATGACAATAACTAGGAAACAAATATAGGAAGAAAAACAACTCTATGGGTCGTTTAAGCGACTAATAAACATTTTCTCACACGACAAAACTAGGACATGGCTAAGAAAAGGAAACTTTAAGAGAAAAACGTAATATCTTCTAATGGCATCACAAAATGACACCATAAGAACCAATCATATCAAAACGAGAATAAATAAGACGCAACAATATAGCAAATGTAGGTTATGTGGTGATAGAGACGAAACCGTCAATCACATAATAAGCGAATGCAGCAAATTAACACAGAAGGGGTATAAGTCTAGACACGACAGGGCAAAGTGATCCACTGGGAGATGTGCAAGAAATTTAAATTTGACCATACCAACAAATGGCATATGCACAACCTAGCACCCGAGCTAGGTAATAGCACACATAAACTCCTATGGGACTTTGACATACACACGGATCGCTTAATCTCGGCCAGAAGACCAGACCTAATAATAATCAACGAAAAAAGAGAACTTGCAAAAGTGTCGACATTGCTGTTCCGGCTGACCACTTAATAAAACTGAAAGAATTTGAAAAGAAGGATAAGTACCTCGACCTTGCTAGAGAATTGAAAAAAACTATGAAACAAGATGGTGATAATTATACCATTTGTAACTGGTGCTTTTGTAACAGTAACTAAAGGATTCCGGGAGGACTTGGAAGTTGGCGGACGAGTGGGGACTAACAAAAATAGTACATTATTGAGAACAGCCAGAATACTGACGAGAATCCTGGAGACTTGAGGAGACTTGCTGTCACTCAAACTCCAGTGAAAGACAATCAGCTGACGCTGATGTGAAAAACTCTAATGAGTAAATAATAATAATAATAATAATAATAATAATAATAAAAATAGTGCCATCTAAATTGTAGCATGATTTAGACATGTACGAACGCAGAAATTTCCTGTTTAGTTTGATTTTTTCCCTGAAGTTTCCGATATTAAAATTCGGAAAATCTCAAACTCTACCAGGTGTTGCGTAATTCGTTTTCCTTAAAGAAAGGCAACTGTGTTGGCGAAATATCTTTGGCTCAAGACAAATGCAAGTGACAACCACATCGCTTGGCCGAATCTGTACATTACAAATGGCTCTTCGTAAATTGACAATCAAAAGGTTATTGAAGAGTACGTGACTTGACCAGGCATGAAACCAACTACAACCGTCTGATTCGACACCTGCAAACACACACACACACACACACACACACACACACACACACACACATATATATATACACACACATTGTCACATACTCGCATAAACATATGTATGTATATTTATGTTGGCATAATTCCGTGTATGTTGTTGAAAAATGCATGCACATGCATAAACAACACACACACACACACACACACACACATATATATATATTCATGCATACTCATATACATAAATAAACACACAGACATATCAACTTTTATGGAGGCGTTCATGGTATAACGGTTATCGTAATAAGAAATGGACACAGTGAATTGAGTTTAAATCCTAGATAACGCTGTTTGGATTTCACGTAGCGCTAATACCCTTGGCAAAATTATGGATTTAAATATTTTCCTTCCAGATACGAGTAAATAGTAAGGTTGACTGAAGCTCTTGCCTTAGTATGGCAACATGTCAAGAAAAATAAAAACTCTGAATTCAAACATTAAAGTCCACTTAAAATATTGACCTTATATCACATTCTGCTCATACGGGGGTGTTTGGTAAATACATGTATATTTTCAAGTATATCTATTAATTCTATTTTACCTACCCATTCGGAAAAGGAGGGTACAACACAAAGACAATGTTTAAGAGGAGTTTAACAGGTTTGAATTCAGAGTTTATCTACATCTAGACCGGTTGCCATACTAAGTGTGAAGAGCTCAGTCTTTTCTACCCATAGGTGGAAGGAGAACAGCTGGATATATTACCTTTCCTAACGCTATGTGAAATGTACACAGTTTCACCTTGGATTTGAATTGATGTAACCATGTCCATTTCCTATAGCCGTATCCATTGCACTTAAAAATATTTATGAAAGATTTTTTTTTACTTGTACTCACAACGTATATCTATATATGAGTGTATGTGTGTGTATGTGTGTGTGTGTCTGTGTGCATGCTTACGGACTCACACACACACACACACACACACACACACATATGTGTGTGTGTCTGTGTGTGTGTGCGTATATACATATTTTTGAGTGTGTGAGCAATCATTCTTCTTTCATGAATGTACTCGAAAGTATGCATACATGAACGTAGGTATATATGAGGATGTTTAGTTGTTCATATATATATTTATATATATATATGAAAAAATACATTAGATAAAAAAAATTAATAAAAATAAAACGAAATTGAAAATTCTCTATGTTATTGCTATACAACTTATGAGATGACTGACCAATTTTTATGATTTCAGGTTCAAATGAACAGCTACAGCAGCAATTGGAATACACCCTGATTGTCACAGCTGGTAAATTTCAAAAATGCAATCTGGACATGCGGACACTTTAGAAGAACGATATGCAATAAAATTGTGTTTTAAATGCCACAGAAACGTATGGAATGCGTCAGACTGCTTTTCAACCATCTTGCATG
>OY757905.1:140003970-140036470 GCA_963585895.1 Sepioteuthis lessoniana | reverse complement strand
CGGTTTAAAGTATTTGAAACAATTACATGTTTTTAAGTAACATAATAATAATTATTCTTTGTCAACAATTATAGCTTCAAATAACCCTTAATAGATGAAGACGGAACATGATTTCATGATTTCAAGTATGTCTACACAATTCTAATAACTTCAAACAGATCTATTTGACCGATTAATTGTGCCCTAACAGGTATTACCCCTACAGACAGGACTTTGGAGATATGGAAACGAAATAGTAATTCCACATTCTCCGGTGCTCCATAATTCAGTTGGTCAAAGACAGGATAGCTTTTTTGGAGGCAGTTCCTGTAGCATAGTGGCTAACGTGCCAGTTTCCGACATTGTAGTGAGTGAGGTCGAAATCCAGTTGGGGTATCACGTCCACTTTCGCACTAATACCCTTGGTAAAGGTATAAACCCTCTGATGCATCAAGGTACGGGTTGAATTGTACGACTTCGGTTTTTCTAGGATATTTTTTGCATTAAATAATCCACGAATGTTTATATACCATTAAAATGGAAAACAAAGGCAAATTCCTTTTAGGTGGGTCTTACACTTCTGCATAAGATACTGTTGGCGTTTTCTAAGACTTGCTGACATGGATCTATGATCATCTGTTGGCTATTGTTGTGGTAAATATCAGTGAAAAATATATGATCAAATATTAAGGCAGACAATAGTTTCTAAATCTATTGGTCACATCGATTCATTTGTAAATACGAGAGTCTGTCATACGAATCCATATATATATATATATATATATATATATATAGGCTTACAAAACAAGAAGATCTTCAATGAAAAGTCGATTAATATGCGTAAAAGTGAGCAGAGAACTGACTGATTGTCTATTTGATTGATTTTTATGACAAACCAGCTAGTATAGAGTAATTTTATGCTGAGTGGTTAAGAAATCGCATTCATTGTCCATTCATATCTACATTCTTGCGTAGTTGTTCCTTAATTGTATTTTTCTGCACGATTATCTGATAGCTAGTATTCCTATTAAATACAAATAATTTGCACTCAGTTCTCTAGCTTTAAGTTATTAAGAATAATCCTTAGTAAACCATTTTAGCATCAAATAACTATTCTCAAAACAAATAATTTACAGTTACATGATTTCAAGTCTCCCAATCTAATAAGAATAATTTTAAAACAGATCTATTTGACCTATATATGGAAGCCAAGCATGAACCATCACTCCGGATCTGGGTGGACCTGGAAGTAATGGCAGTAAAGGAGTACTCCACACTTGCTAGGTCTTTAGAACAGGAGCCGCACTACCAGATATAATTTAGTGTTATAACCAGGACAACCCATTGGTGTGGGGGGAGTTTTACCCCTCTCCAGATGATACAGTCAGCGTATTCTAAGCACCCCCACCGCCGGCGGGCCGCAGTAGAAAGCAGAGATATTCTTAGGAAGAATATTATTGGGAAATTTATATGATTTTGTTGGGTTTTCTTACGTAAGGAGCTGAGTTGAAGATAAAAGAGAAAGATCTGATTGCTTATTATAAGAAAACCAAAGAGCATGAAATTGAATGTGATTAGATCATGAGCCATTATACCCCACCGTGAGACAATGCTTAGTGAGCTAATCCCACATATTAAATTACTACTGAGAAGGAATGTTGATCCTCACTAAATGCCCCATACTTCAGGCCTTCAGTGTGAATGAAAGCTGAAGGCTGTGATCTTTTTCTGCTCTATTTATTCATCCAATCCTTCCACCATGAGCAGGAAGTGAAGTACTGCTAGTTTAAATTCAGAATTTTCCTTCTCCTTGTCAGTTTGCCTCACTAAGAATTAATGAACCCAGTCTACGTTACTATTTACTCATAGCTTGGGGAGTAGGGAGAGAACAGATGGCTTCATATCTTCTCCAATGGCATTCGTAAGATACTGAATGAAACGTAAACAGTTTCGTCCAGGATTTGAACTCTGGTCGCCTACAACGATCAGCATCACGCTAAGTGCGCCTCTACCTTATTTTTACAGATTTCAGTTTCTATTTCTTGGTTCAATTACATATCAACCTTCGTGGGTTATTCAATGCCAAAGTCGCCCTTGTAGGAAAAGACGTGAATTATTTAATTAATAGCTTAGGGTATTACAGGATTCCTATTATTCCTGAGAGTATTTATCCGAAAGAAAAAGTAATTTCTCGACTGGAGTTTTCAACACTCTTGCAGTCCAGTATGTTTACCCCGACGCCACGAGGTCTCCACCTTATTACTGATTTACCGTTTTAAAGATAGAGGTTCTGCTGGAGAAGCAGGGACGAACTCATAAGAGATGTACTCTTATGGACCCCCCACACATGGCCGTGCAAAAGCAGGACGACCAGCACGAACATACGTTCAGCAGCTATGTGAGGATACAGGATGTTGTCCTGAAGACCTACCTAGGGCGATGAACGATAGGGAGGAGTGGCGAGAGAGGGTCAGGGATATCCGTGCTACCAGCGCGAGATGATGATGATGATGGGTTTCTGATTTCAAGTACTTCTGTTTCAAAATTATTCGCATAAGATAAGAATACCTGATATCATATATCATCATTATCATGTCGCGTTGCCAGCACAGATTTCCCTGACCCTCTCTCACCACCCGTCTCTATCGTCCATTGCTGCCGGGCAGTCTTCAAGGCTCTATCCTCTTTCGGCACTGAGCTGTTTTATATAGGTTCTAGCTGGTCGTCCTGCTTTTGCTCGTTCACGTGAAGGGGTCCACTGGAGTATGTCACTAATGAGTTCGTCTTTACTTCTCCAGCAGTGTGCCGCATGTCTGTTTCGTCTAACTTGGATGGCTTTTGTGATGTGTGGTTGGTGGCCGTACAGCTGCTGTTTTGTGGGTTGTTGCCACCAGGACTTGTTCAATATTGCTCGCAACATTCTTGTGTAATTTCCGTCAAGCCTTTTCTCCATACGTTTAGTTAGCGTTCATGTAGTGCATCCATACAGCAGTATCGATACGATAGTTATTGCGCTAATTATTCTTGTTATGAATAGTTACTATTACTATGATTGTTTAATATGGATTATTATTATTATTATTATTTGCTAGTTTTCCTCGCCATGTCAGCTGATGTTCTTTCACAAGAGATCGAATGACAGTAAGTCTCCTCCCGTTTCCATAACTCTTCTCAGTATTCTAGCCGATCTCAACAATGCTGTTGATGATCCTGATGTTATATATTGACCCTCGACCGAGCCGTCAATCAAGAGATTCACCTGTGTAAATAAGGGGAAGAAGAGCAGAAGCAGGTTTACGTTAGACAATAATATAACCAGGTGCCCAGACGGTTCGAGTCAGTTAGAGACAGAATGCCTGCGTTAGAATCAGCTTGCTGACTGAGGGCTTTGCGGCCCTCAGGGACCCACAGTTGAGCAACCCCTAGCCAAAATGAGAAAGAAATGCTGCTATGGTCAAGAGTCAATATTGCAGTCTGTCCTTGTCTCCGTTACTTTCATGTTCAACAGTTTGTTCTTCTGGCAAAGCATAAGTATTTGTTTATCTTTTTGCTTTCTTTTATTTTTACTCTGTGGTTTGCCTGTGGCACAAAATCCACAAGATTCCAAATTCTTTTTACCTTGTTAATTAACTCGAGGTTTGGTCTTCTGACCGAGATTTTCTGATCCTTATTGCTTTTTTTTTTGGTTACTTTTAAATGAGATTCACTTTCTCTCTTGTGATTTCCCTTTCTTAGCTATGTCCAGGTCTTGTCATTTGCAATCTCACCTGTTCGTCGCTAGAAATATCCATACATTTTTTTCAGATTTCTGTTTTTCTTGTTTTCTGTTTGTTTTTTATTATTAATACTGTTACTGGCTACTGTGATTAGTCTCTCTTTGATCTTTTTTTAATGTATTCTTAGTGTCCTTGTATTGATGTATTTACGCAATCCTCAATGCTTACGAGTGAATCCTCTCCTTTTTCTTTTCTTGACACATATAGTCTCTCGGTGCCATTTCTCGTACGTAAGGCTAAATGCATAGTCATCAACTTTTTTGTCCTTTTGTCAATTTGTTTGACCTTTTCCCTTGTCCAGTTTTAAAAAAGGAACCAAATGTGGTACTATAGCTTCACAACACCTAGTTGACCGCTGGTCTCGTGATTACCACATGTGTCGACTGGTCTTTCTCTGTTTCTTTCCACGCCCACGTTGCTTTCAGATCCGAGGAAAGAGAAGGTGGATGTGGTCCAGTCGATAAATGTTGGAATTCGTGTTGGAGAGAAGAAAAGTTGCCAAGCAAATTAAGAAAAATGACGAAAAAAAAGGCGTTTGTTATAAACAGTAACAAACGTTTATTTACAGTTGTTTAAATAATTTTTCATCAAACACCGCGAACTGGGGGTGAAGGTAGTTGACTGGCGGAGTTTTAACTGCAATTAGGCAGTGTCAAAATGGCGAATGCAATGGCAACGGATTTGGTTCTTTAAGCGGCGAATTCCTGAACCAACTCAATTTTTCGCTATGGGTGTCCTCTATTTATGGGCCCGAATCCCGGATAATCAGTTTCTGATTGGTCAGCCAATGGGGACTGCCGACCAATGGTTATCATCATAACAATCCCCCCGGTTTGCCCCTGATTGGTTGAGACAATCGGCCAATCAGCCACAGTCATCGGGAGGGGCTACAAGGAGCAGTCCTGTGGTTGGTTGACCAATGATTTAGTGATTCAAGGCCTTGTCCCAAACTTGGTGACACCAACCCAAATTGTCCGCTATTTTGAAAATACATCTTTTTGTTTATGCTTTGGAATCCGATGGCTCTTTTGACAGCTCTTTGCACGTGTGCGGATGTTTATTTTTTGGGGGAAAGATTTACCGGTCAACAAGTTTTGATCGGATCTCAAACTTTTTTGTACTTAATCACTTGGTATTTATTTTATACACGATTCTCAAAAAATACTTGGACACCAAAAATGAATTTATTTTTAATAAAATACTTATTATCATGATTTAATAAAATTAATTAATTTCCTTTAATTAATTTCGCCAGCCAACTCCTTGACACTTAAATGAAAGTGTCATACAAGAATCTTACAAGGATGACCACCCAGTTATTTATTCCTTTAATGAGAATTGTGTAGCACAGCTTGGTTCCTAGAAGTTATCTTATTCTTCTCAGTTACACTTTTCTTTTTCTTTTTCTTTCTTCTCTGTTTTGCGTAATGGCGTCCGCTTCTAATACACTGAAGTACTTTTACTTTTCCTTCTCACATTATCGCCATGATATATTTTTCTTTGTGAAATTCCTTTCCAATATCCTGGCTGTTTGTATTAGGCTTTCCAATTCGTTTTAGTTTTTAAAATTTTGGTCAATAGGTAAATATCATCCATATAAATAAGGACTCTTACATTTTCCTGTGATTTTGTAAATTTATCGATCACAGTACATTTCCTAAATATTTGATTGAGGTGCATGATTGCTATAAGAAGTTACAATGGCGAGAATTAATCTCCCTGGGAGTTGTCTCTTTAGATTTTCACCTCTGCAAGTGTTTGTCCTTCAGCTGTTAAAACACTATCCAGATTTCCATCGCTTTGCTGATGAGGATCATTGTTTTGTCGTATATTTTTAGACATTCTATTATCCTAGTTTGGGAGACCATGTCATAGGTTTTCGTTGTCAACTACTGGGATGACTACATTTTTCCCACCTTGTTTTGACTTCTTTGAGTATGTGATTAGCTATATGTATCAGGTACTATTTACCAACCCCTCCGCTCGGGCAGGATATGACACAAGGTCAATTTTTAAGCGGAGTTTAACAGGTTTGAATTCAGGGTTTTTCTTCTCCTAGACTAGTTGCCTCACCAAGGCTGAAGAACCTAGTCCGTTCTACTATTTACCCATAGCTGGAGGGAGAATGAGGGGGTTCATACCTTTCCCAAGGGTATTTGCCCGAAAGTGAACGTAATAGCGCGACTGGAGTACGAACTCGCGTACTACGATTCCGCAGTGCATCGCTTTAACCATTACACCACGAGGACACCCCAATGTATATGTATCAGGTGTTCGTTCCACTTGTTCCCTGGCGGCACTCTTTCTCTTAATCTGGTAATTATTATTTTTCATTTTTATTATTTACTCATTAGAGTCTTTTACATCAGCGTTTGCTGATTGTCTTTCACTGGAGTTTGAGTGACAGTGTAATATTACGAACGGGCTCTGTCGTCAATCAGTGAAGGTGTCACGAGACTAGCGCGTGCGGCCAGAATGACCTGCAAAGTTAGACATGAATTTAAAATAATCCCAGATGAATTATCACGTGTTTCACGACAGTTTCACTGGTGATATCGAACATTCAGGGATCTTCGATTTGTTCCCCAAAATCTCTATATAAGAAAACAAGTCAGGAGATTTTGGGATAGTTGAAGGCAGCTTTCAAAACAGGCGCGTCAAAAGGTTCCGAGGCCCCGACCCGTCCTACCTAGTCTGCTATGACAGGCGTGTGTCAACAGCCGGCTCTCACCCACATCGCCGTCACCACCAAGAGGAAGGGAGAAGAAGAACGTAACTAAAATGAACTTTTCAAGTTGCAACGATCATAGCCCTAAGGGAATAATAAACGACTGCTATATTTTCTTCCCTTACCTTCGAGTTTGAGTATTTCTTTTTCTGCGGACTTCTTTCTTTAAAGCACAACACGTTGGTCCTATGTTACAACAGCAGTTTTCCTCAAGTCTCCAGGACTCTTTTCAGTATTCTAGCCGTTCTCAATAATATAGTAGTTTGGATGGTCACTCGTCCACTAACTTCCAAGTCCTCCAGTCCCTTTAGTAATCCTTTAGTGACTGTTCCAAACGCACCAATTACAATTAGTATAATCATTACCGGCATTTTCCATAGCTTTTTCAATTCCCTAGCAAGGTTTATTATTATTATTATTATTTACTCCTTTAGTGTTTTTCACATCAGAGTTAGCTGATGGTTTTTCACTGGAGTTTGAGTGACAGCAAGTCTCCTCAAGTCTCCAGAACTCGTCTCAGGATTCTGGCCGTTCTCAGCAATGCTGTCATTTAGATAGTCTCTACCCGTCCGCCAACTTCCAAGTCCTCCAGGCCTTTTAATAATCCTTTAGTTATTGTGCCTAAAGCACAAATCATAATTGGTACAATCGTTCATCTCATGTTCCATAGTTTTTTCAATTCTCTAGCAAGGTCGAGGTACCTATCCTTCTTTTCACATTTATTCAGATTTATTCCGTGGTCCGCCGGGACAGCAAAGTCGACAATTTTGCAAATTCGCTTTTTTTCTTGTTGATTATTTTGAGGTCTGGTCTTCTGGCCGGGATTAGGTGATCCGTTTGTATGTTAAAGTCCCATAGGAGTTTATGCGTGTCATTTTCTAGGACAGGTTATTATAATCATTATTATTATTATTATTATTATTTTACTAATTTGAGAGTTTTTTTCACTAGCATTAGCTGATGGCTTCTCATTGGAGTCTGATTGACAGCAAATCTCCTCCTCCTCATCATCGTCATCATATCGTGCTGGTAGCACGGATATCCCTGACCCTCTCTCGCCACTCCTCCCTATCTTTCATCGCCCTAGGTAGGTCTTCAGGACAACATCCTGTATCCTCACATAGCTGCTGAATGTACGTTCGAGCTGGTCGCCCTGCTTTTGCGCGGCCATGTGTGGGGATCCATAAGAGTACATCTCTTATGAGTTCATCTCTGCTTCTCCAGCAGTGTCCTGCATGCCTGGTTCGTCTAACTTGAATAGTTTTCGTGATAGGGGGCAGGTGGCCGTACCGTTGGTGTCTTGTGGGGTGTTGCTGCCAGGACTTGTTCAGGATTGCACGCAGCATTCTTGTGTAATTGCCATCTAGTTTCTTCTCCAGCCGTTTTGTTAGCGTCCATGTAGTGCATCCATATAGCAGTATCGATGTGACCGCTGCCTGGAAGAAACTGCGTTTCATTTTATCGGTTAGGTCTGATTTCCATATAGTCGATAGCCTATTGATAGCTGTCCATGCTTTCGTTAACCTCGTTTCGATGTCCTTTTCGGTTGATTCTGACCGATCTTAATAATGCTGTAGTTTGAATGGTCTCCACTCCTCTTATTTCCAAGCCCACCGGTCCTTGTTCTAATCCTTTATTGATTGTACAGAGTGCACCAATTACAATTGGTATCACCGTCACTTTCATGTTTCATAGTTGTTTTTTTTTTTTTAGATCTCTCGTTAGTTCGAAGTACTTATCTCTTTTCATCTTCTTACGGTTCTACCCTGTAGTCAGCTGAAACGGCAAAGTCCACCATTCGGCAGGTTCTCTTTTTGGTTTATTTCCATTCATTATCATTATTTACTCGAAATTATATAATTTCTTGACAATTATTGGTTTTAGATTTCGCCAATGGTCCCGGAGACCGGGGTTCAATCCCAGGTAGAGTCCTAGCAAAGACTCAAAAATAGTACTTGATGCCACCTTGCTTAGCACTCAGCACTCTAAGGTTGAGGATCAAGAGTAAAGTGGAGCAATCCCGGGAATGGAGTTGCGCCCTCCCCTACACCGAGTTGTAGTAGCTATTGAAAATGGAGCCTTCGCGTCACCCTTGATTAAGGTCACCAACTTACTAGAAAGCCAGAAAGTATGCATAAAAATTATTATTATAACATTTTTTTTTTGGTTTGGTTTTATGGCACATCAACCATTGTAGATTATTTAATGCTAAATCCATTTTTATACATATACACATTTCTATTTAAAACAATTTCGGATACGTACAGTATTTTGTTTACACACAGTGACAGTTAAGCATAAGAACAGATAATTCCTCACAATTCAGTTTAGCGTGATAACTCAGTTTAATTCTATTTGACCTTTAAGTAGGTCCCCTTCAGGTGCTACAACTCAGAACCAGAGAGGAACTGGGAACGATGGCAATGAACTATTAAGTCCAGAAAGGAAAAAGTTCCACATAAGTAAATGCTAATTGTAAATCGAACATCAGCAAGATGTTTTTCTTGCAGAAGTTGTTGCATCAATAAAGTTTCTTTATAGTAATTAGAAGATAAATATTTCCCAGAATGCAATGTCAATAGTCATTTATTTCAGATAGGAAGTTGCTTATGGCTTATACCCAAGATAATAATCTGAAACAAACTCTACTTGAAAGGTAGATGAATTGATATTTGGATATAAAATACTTTGATTTACCACTAGGTTGCGCACGAAAATTGTATCGATCACATTTTTTACAAGAGATTTACGTCGTTGTCAAAGCAGTATTTTTTCTTTTTTTTTTCTTTCTTTCCAATTTTTTTCTTTTTTTTTTTTCGTTTCTTTTCTTTTAACTATTGGAACGAGAAAACACATTGCGTATTTATTTCACCTTAGTTTTCCTTCTTTTTTTTTGTTGTCGTAAATGCAAAAATAGTTTTTTAAACAACTCGAAAGTAATACAAATTAAAACAACAACAGAGAAAAGATAACTGAATTACGACAAAAACTCTTTCTCGAATGCCTGTTTTTCCCCCTCTTTTCATCTCCGAATGAACGCAAAGGAAAATAGTGCGACCTTTTTATGTCACAACAACAGGAATCGGAAAATTAAAGAAGAAAGGGAGGTAATGAATGGAATAGAGGCCTCTAAAAATTGAACAGATTCATTAATTAATTTCAATTGACGTTAACTCCAGGTTTCTGTCATTAAATTAATTTGAAAATTATCCAGAGTAAACGTTTTTTTTTTTATTTGATTATATTAGTTTTTTTAAAGATTCAAATAGTCGTTGCTTTTTTGAGCTTAGTATTATAATAATGTAAAAGAAGCCCCTAGGAGTGAATTACGGTGTGAGTAAAATCTTAAAGAAAGATTTGTTTTGAAAATGATAAAGCTGTGGAATTAATATCCCGATATCAGCGCATTAACTTCTAATGGATGTTAGAAAAACAAAATAGATAAATAAATAAATAAATAAATAAACAAAAATAATTGAATTGCCCAGAAGGTAATACTTTCTCTCATTTTTTGTCCTTTCGATATAAAATTAATATAATTATTTTATATAAATATAATTAACAATTAATCATGATTAATGGTTTATTCATAGTCCTGGACAACTGTTTCATATTTAATACAATTATCCAAATTAACATTTTACGCTCTGTACTATTATTTAGACGGACAACTAAATAAGAACATTGATTATAAAAGCATGCTAATTATGATTATTAATATAGATCTAGTTTTAGCACCGCCACTGAGGTGAGCTTGCTTCTCACAGTGCACCTCATATTAAACTGATCTTGTGTCACATTCGAACACCACATGTATAAAAAACGCTTTTAACCATCACTAACCGCATTTAAAAAGGACCGAAATCAATTTTAAAATATTGTACAGAAATTTTCAACGGGGCAAAACAGATAACGAAAAGGCGCTAAAAATAGCAGGCAGACGATTAAATTGTCATATAAATGGATCATCCATTCCAGCCAATGATTAATCAACGAGAAAAAAAGAACGTGGCATCAAGTGGATTTTACGGCTCCAACGGATCATAGAGTGAAAATAAACGTAAGCTGAAGATAAACAAATCGTTGGTAGAGAGCTGAAGAAACTTTGAAACTTGAAGGTGTTAGTGATAACATACGTGGTGCATTTAATAAGTTTCCAGACTTTTTTGTATGGGTATTTAAAATTGTCGTTGACTCTTGAAAATTCAGTATGTTATTGCTATACATCTTATGAGATGATTGACAATTTTTTTTATGATTTCAGGTTCAAATGAACTACTACAGAAGGAATTGAACATGAAATCAAAAAATCAGTTAGTCATCTCATCTAGGGCTGCTTACGTATACATAGAGATGAAACGATTAATCCCATAATAAACGTATACAGCAAACTATCAGAAAAGGAGTTCAAGACTTAGTATGACTAAGTTGGGAAGATTGTAACGTAATGGCTAAGGGATTTCGGTTCATGCCTTTGAGTTTAGTTAGGCTGAGAACCTTTCGGCTCAGCACATGGGTAAGTTAGGTGCAAACCTTGATGTAGGTGGTAACGCGCGCACGGAGCAGACGTGCCATTCAGAGATGTCACAATAGCCCGAGATGACGGAACGGGGTGACAGGGAGCGGGTGACGTCACACACCGGAAGCGTGCGGAGGTTTGTGGGAGATTTGAAGAAAGTTAGGGAGTTGAGTACTAGATGCCAAACGAGGAGGATCGACTTTTGGAGCACGCAGACACGAGGCGAACTTGCGCCCTATGGGGGCCGCTCGCAATGGGGGCCAAATGAATAAGACAGTATAGAAGATTGTCTCTCTCTCTCTCTCCGTATGTCGAAACCTTTAACTCAAAGTTAATAAAAAGGTTTTGTACCTGAACAAGAAATCGTTACGTGTTTTCGAATTTGGAGATTCCTATGTTCTTTATGTGTTCTACATTATGTATATATGTAATGAACGTCCCATGTACATTTCGCAAATAGCCGTATTTACCTATAGTATAAGATTATCTACTGGGAATTGTGAAAGATTGAAATGTGACCATACTACTAAATGGTATATGCCCAAACCAGAATCCGCCCAAGAAAATGTGACGCATTAAATTCTAAGCGGCTTAGATATACAAACGGATCACCTAATCCCGACCGGAAGACCAGACTTTGAGTTAATTAACAGCGAAAAAAAAATTGCCGAGTAGTGGATTTCGTTCCGGTGGACCACAGATTGAACATCAAAGAAAAAAAAGATATATAAATACTTGGATATTGCTAGAGAACTAAAAATAGCTGTGGAACGTGAGGGTACCGGTGATATTAATAGTAGGTGCGCTTGTAACGGTCCCAATGGTCTTGGAGAAGGAACTAAAGAAATTGGAGATCAGAGAAAGAATGGAAATCATCTAGACTACGGCATTATTGAAATGGGAGAAAATATTTTAAGGACTTCTTGAGATCTGGTGAGACATGCTGTCACTCACTCTCATGTAAAAGAACATAAGTTAACGCCGGTGAAGAGAAAACATAGACGTGGCAAAGGAAAACCTTAAGAGAAAAACTGAATATCTTCTAATTGTGGCACAAAATAACGCCATAAGGACTATTCATATCAAATCAAGAATGGATAAGACGCAAGAAAACAGCAGACGTAGATTATGTGGTGATAAAGACGAAACAGTCAATCACATAATAAGCGAATGCAGCAAATTAGCACCGAAAGAGTATAAGACTAGACCCGACTGGATTGGGAGGGTGATCCATTGGCCAATCTTCTAGAAACTGAAGTTTGATCATGTGAACAAATGGTATATGCACAACCCGAGATCTCTCCTGGAGAATATTACGCACAAATTTCTCTGGGACTTCGAGATACAAGTGGATCACCTAATCTCAGCCAGACGACCAGACCTCGAAATAATCAACAAGAAAAAGAGGATTGGCCGAATTATGGACTTTGTTGTCCCGGCTGACCGCAGAGTAAAATTGATAGAAAGCGAAAAGGGTGATAAACAACTGGACTTTGCTAGGAATTGAAAAAAAAACAAACTGTGGGACATGAAAGTGACGGTTATACTAATTATAATTGTTGCTCTTGGTATAGTCACCAAAAGGATTAATACAGGGACTGGAGAACTTGGAAATAAGACGAGGAGTGGAAACCATCCAAACTACAGTATTATTGAGATCGGCCAGAATACTGAGAAGAGTCCTGGAGTCTGGTTGAGACTTGTCAAACTGCAGTGGAAAACCATCGGATAACGCTTGTGTGAGAAACTTGAAGAGAAGTAACAATATTAATTTGCAAAACATCAATGACCAACAAGTTCGTTAAAAACAAACATGTATAAAGTCAGTTCTTATTATTCTCTAAATAGTTTGAGACTTAGAGAATTAATCTTGTTTAAGTGCTGTAATAAAATTGCATCATCCTAGTAAATGAGAGGGGGTTGAACTAGGAGCACTTGGAACTCTGATCCGATTCAACAATTTCTACCTTCATTCATTTCGAATTTACGTTTCCCGGCTGGTAAACAGGAAACACTTCAAATATTTTCCCCTGCGTAACCAAATATATATCACCGAAACGCTGCAGCCGGAATATATATATATATATATATATATATATATATATTTCCTAGGTAGGTGAATCTGTCTACCAGTTTCAGAGAGGTTCCCTGTAGTGTGGAAATGTCGCCTGTCTGATTAAAGCACATATATTTAGTTTTGTGTGCATTAGCATGGTGGCCAATGCCTACGGCAGCTCGTTCCAAACTATGCAGTAGTGTTTCGGCTTGGTTGGGTGTATTTGCCAGTATCGCGATGTCATCGGCGTAATCGGCGTCGGTAATTGTTTTTTCGAGGTACCTTCTGCTTCTTTTCTTCGTCAGCTATAAGCCGTTTTCTCTGATTTTATCCATCGATGTTCTAAGCACATCGTCTAGACTGATGATAAAGAAGTATGGGACTAACGTGTCCCCTTCGACATGATGATGATGATATATATATATATATAGAGAGAGAGAGAGAGAGGAGGAGGAGTGAGAGAGAGAGAGAGAGAGAGAGAGAAAGATGAAGATAAACGCACAATATTTATCGAAACGCCAATCCTTTTTCTCTCTACCTAAAAATATGACCCAGCTATGGATTAAATAATACAGCTATTGTTCTTCTACAATGATAGTTTTGGCAATAAATAACCCACGAAGGTTGATATGCCATTAAAAAAGAAACCAAACCTAAAAATATGAATGTATAGTAGTTAAAAAATGATAGCACCTTTATGCAAATCCTTTTTTTTTTTTCGTTAAAGTTTAGATTGAATTTAATTTTTGTTGGAAAGTTTCAATGCAGTAGAAAATGGTAAAAAATGCTGCCTAAAATTATTCGTTTCGATAGCATTATAGTCTACAGGAAATAACAAGATCTTGGCTCTTTTATTTTAGAAGAAAATAAAATTTTGATTTGAAAAAGTTATGGGTGTACTTATTTACGTGCACTTATTCCCCCCCCCCCACACACACACAGAAAAAAAGAACTTTCTCTCTATCTCTCTGTCTGTCTGTCTCTCTATTTATCTATCTCTCTGTATTTTTCTTTCACACACACACACACACACACACACACACACACACATACACACACATATATATATATATATATATATGTTTAGATAAATAGATTGACTGATAGATATTGATAGGCCAAGATAGACAGACAGATTGAGATTGATAAATGTTTAACGACTGATCGAGGGTAGGGAGTAAGAATTTTTTATTTTTATGATTCCGTTGAAAATGAAATGAGAGGTTTGAAATATGATTCCATTGAAGAAAAAACGATAGGCTTGCTGATAAATAAGCCGAATTAAAATAAATGTAGGCATTTAATGTATTTCAATAAACTGTGGCGTCTTTTGTTCGAATCACAAATGGAAGAAGATCTTCAGATACGAGTTAAGTGCATATCAATCAGTGTCATTGAAAAAAAAAAAAACAACAAAAAAAAAACATTATTTTATAAATGAAAGTTAAACAATTATTTCATGGAAAGCAGTATTCATTACGAAGGCAATTTTACCACAGCTTTTAGACTATTAAAACATTTTGTCACTCATCAATCGATAATTTATTTAATGTCTATGCGCATGCGTAAGCGCAAGTTCAGTAGAAATAGAATAGGGGAGCATTTTAGTCTGAGGGTCGAAAATAAATGGATGAGAACAGACTGGATAAAAAATTAATGTT
Source organism: Sepioteuthis lessoniana (assembly GCA_963585895.1). Classification (NCBI taxonomy): domain Eukaryota; kingdom Metazoa; phylum Mollusca; class Cephalopoda; order Myopsida; family Loliginidae; genus Sepioteuthis; species Sepioteuthis lessoniana. The sequence goes on along the minus strand of OY757905.1, from coordinate 140,021,751 downwards.
TGGGAGGTCAATGAAAGTAAATAAACTAAAACCGATTTTATATCCCATTGGTATTTGATAGCTGGAGCCGAGGTAAAAATTAAAATTTCAATGAAGATTTCCTTATCTCGAAGGTCATCTTTACTCGGAAAATTAATTTTAGAACAACCCTTTTAATCTCTCTCGTATTTCTTCATTTGTCTTGTTATTTCTAGATTTAACCTGAGTAAATCAGTATAAGAAATCAATTGCAACACATACAAGTTAAGTATATTAACTAATTTGCCTGATTGTGTAAAATACTTGATTATTTATTTCAGAACGGGAATTCTTTCAAGAAGTAGCTGAATCAGTACTACTATATGACTGCACTACTTGTACAAGATAGGAACTACACAATGATTGTGCGTGCTGTTTTTGAACAAATCTTGAAAGCAACACCCCACAAAACAGCAGTTGTATAGCCACTTGCTACCCATCGTACAAACTATCCAAGTAAGAGGAAAAAGAAATGCATGTCACTGCTGAAGTAGTAAGGATGAACTCAAAAGTGACTTTCTCTGATGGACTACTACACACAGGCACACCAGTGTTTGCCGACTTGTAAAAACTTACGTTCATCGGTTCTGGATGGACACTTGGTACCTTCAGGGTCCACTAAGAAGGATGGTCAATTAGGCCTGGTGATGAGAGAGAGAGAGAGAGAGAGAGAGAAAGAGAGAGAGAGAGAGAGTTAAAGTAATTCATGCTGTCGTCATGCCTTGATAATGAAGATGTTGATAATTAATCGACTATATCTCTGTACAGATAGTCTCCTACAAAACAAAGAGAGTCCTCGTGGTGTGGTGCCTAACCAGCTCAACTGCAATATTTTTGTTTGTGAGTTCGAACTCAACTCGAGTTATTAGGTTCCCTTTACGACAGCAGGGAACAGTGCTGGAAATACACAGCTGCAATTGCTTTCTCTTGGTTCTATTGCATATTCCAACAACTGGTTCTAATCAAGCTGGGTTTTGATTTTTGAAAACAAGAAATTTTCAAAAAGAACTTAGATAAGAAGAGTAAGGAACCTGAGATAGTAGGAAATATCTCTATGGCCAAAAATACGTTTAGAATGTCTGTGTCTAGACAGGAAAAAAGCCGGGTTTTTTTTTTAGAATTTTTCTGGTCAGCAACTCTGATTGAACATTAACATGTCAATGTAAATTGATTACTGATCATTTCACCACACACAGCAATCAGATTTCATTAATCTTCAATTTAAAAAAGAAAGTCTTCAATCCGCTTTCGAAGAATGAATCGAGAAATTCTTTCTACGTGAGTAGTATCGCACAAGCAGTCTAGTGTCACACTGAGGAACCCCTCTTTTATAAGGGTCTTACCAATCTACTGAGAATACAGTCGGTGTATTCTAGGCCCCAACAACGAGTCTACTCCTACGAGTGGAAATATTTTTACCTTGAGAAGCTGTAAATGTTGCTTGACTATTTACAAATATTGTTTAAAGTTATTTTTACTGGCAACCAGTCAAGAAGGAGGGCACTGAATGAAAAATTATGATTTGATTTTCGGCTACAAGTCGATGGCAACATAAGTTTGAGATATAACCTGCATAAAAACCTTCTTTCTGAGATGACCGGAGCACATGCGAGCTGGATAGAATCAAGGATTCGGCTATGTATAAGGGTTCTCTAAGGCATGTAAAAGCCCACAGAAGGATTTTTTCGGTTGTCTTGGTGAAAAACATTACCTATTTTGCACTACTACAACTACTGTAGGGAATCCCGGGGAGTTGTGGCTAAAGTGATGGACTGTGAAATCTTAGTAAGTGAGTTCGAACTACAGTCGCGCTATAATATAGACTTTCGGACTAATATCCTTGAGAAAGATATGAACATCCTTCTACGGCAGTTGTCGGTTTATTAGTATCATTACTGATCTCCTACAAAGGTGGTTTTGATATTAAATAACCCATTAAGTTTGATATGCCATTAAAAAAGAAACCAAATCAAACCATTATTACTTGTAATAGTATTAGCAATACTACCATTAATAACATAATTATGACCACCCCCACAAGGACTACTTCTACCACCCCCTCAACTATTAATAATATTAACATTACCATTATCCCCACTACAAGTACTACTGCTACTCTCATTACTACTAAAACTACTACAAGCATTACTATCACTACCACTACTACTGCTAGCGCCATTACTATTAGCCCTACTGCTATCACCATCACCACTTTTACAACTAACACTACTAACACCACTACTATTTTTAATAGCATTACTACTACCACCACGAGTACAATTGATAGCACCATTATTAATGCTACTACTACTAACACTACGATTATTACAACCAGAGGTTTATTTGGCACAAATTCGAAAGTAGGATGCACCAAGTGAAAATTAAATTGATTAACAATGGTCCGTAAGCATAATTTTCTATCCACGTGACTAATCCCTGTGTGCGTAAAAGTAAGGATAATAGACTTCAGTTGTCGAAATTATCTAGATGAAAAATTGCATTTATAAATTTTGTCTTGATTTTCTTTTTTTCTTCTTTTTTTTTTTTTAATTGACTTTATCTTGGAAATTCGAACAAATATTACCTTCACGACTATGTAATGTAAACAAGCCATTGAACTTAGAAAAAATCGGATAAGGAGAATGTAGGGATATGACTAAATTCTCATTTCAATGGCTAGCTGTTCTTTGTGACACAATTGGTAACCCTACCAAAAAACAAAACAAAACAAAAAAACCGATAATAAATTCAGAATTGTTTAGAAGCAATTTTTTTAAGCTCACGCTCTTTACTGTCTGATGGTAGAATATGTTACACGACATGAGTGTTGCAATAAAATAATCAGAAGATGAAAGACTTGTCTGAAATTAATTTTAAAAAAAGAATAGGATAGAAATTGAACAAAAGGTCGATTTTCGTAATTGAGTCCGTTAATTTATTGTGACAAAGGAAAAAAAATGATTTCTTCATTTTGTTTTAGATTTAAAACAAAGAAAAAAAAAAACATTCTTCTCGGAACTTAACCAAAAAGCCTTAATTTAAGCGATAAACATTATTGACATTGCCATTAGATGTCTGTCAAAAAGATCGAATTAAACCTTTGCTTTTCATATATTATCCGAAAGGTTTTCAAATTTATATATATATATATATATATATATATATATATATATATAAGAGGAAATCGATTGTGAAAACAAAGCCCGATGAACAACAAATACTGACAGATGGAGTAATATGAAGAATGAATATGAATGTGTACATAAGCAATCCAAATTTCGCCTTTCTGTCTATATAAATCTTCTTTCTTTCAGCAGATACGATAAATAATTTTTGGTGGGAAAGATCATAGTTAAAATTATTAAAAATCCCGTTAGCAGAAATTATAATTCATGCAACTCCTTGCTGGTCGACCAACACTGGAGCGTTCATGTGTAGGAATCAATAATAAAATGTCACGTGAGTTTGTCTTTACATCCTCATCAATAACCAGTATGTCTTGTTGATCTTACTTGGATGGTTTGTGAGATGGAACTGCTTTTTTGTGAGGTGCTTCTTTCTGGATTTACTCAAAACAGTGCATAGCACTCTCGTGCTGTGCGTGTGTTTGTATTCGTGTGCATGTATGTATCTTTAAACACCAAAGTGAAAGTACGTTCACCGGATGGAGACACAGAATATTTCGACATTGTTGCAGGAGTACAACAAGGGGACACGCTAGCCGCATACCTCTTTATCATCTGTCAAGACTACGTGCTTAGAACATCGATTGATAAAATCAGAGGAAACGGTTTCGAGTTGACAAAGAAAAGAAGCAGAAGGTACCCTGCAAAAACAATTACCGACGCCGATTACACCGATGACAGCGATTCTGGCAAATACACCCAACCAAGCCGAAACATTACTGCATAGTTTTGAACGAGCCGCCGCAGGCATTGGCCTCCATATCAATGCACACAAAACTGAATATATGTGCTATAATCAAACAGGCGACATTTCCACACGAGAGGGAACCTCTCTGAAACTGGTAGACAAATTCACCTCCCTAGGAAGCAGTGGCTCATGAACCGAAAAAGACATCAACATGCGGCTAACGAAGGCATGAACAGCTATCGATCATATCGAAATCAGACCTGACCGATAAAATAAAACGCAGTTTCTTCCTGGCAGCGGTCGTGTCGATACTGCTGTATGGATGCACTACTTGGACGCTAACAAAACGGCTGGAGAAGAAGCTAGACGGCAACTACACAAGAAGGTTGCGAGCAATATTGAACAAGTCTTGGCGGCAACACCCCACAAGGCACCAACTATACAGCCACCAGCCTCCCATCACGAAAACTATCCAAGCTAGACGAACCAGACATGCAGAGCACTGCTGGAGAACCAGGATCGAGCTCATAAGTGATGTACTCCTATCGACCCCCACATATGGCCGAGAAAAAGCAAGACAACCAGCTCGAACATATATACAGCAGCTCTGTGAGGATACGGGATTTAGCCCTGAAGACCTGCCAGAGGCGATGAACGATAGGGAGAAGTGGCGAGAGAGGGTCAGGGATATCCGTGCTGGCGGCACGACATGATGATGATGATGATGATGATGATGTATCTTTGTGAGTCTTTACAGATGTAAGTATGAAAGATATTTTAAAAGAAGGTTAAATGGAAAAAAAATGAAATGATATGTTGGGATATTTATTTGTTCGTTTATTCCTTTTATGAGTCAATTAGTATATGCATAGGAACTTCGATTAATGCATATTTATATTTCGTTAATTTGATAATGAACGGCTATACACTAAACTCTCAGTTCATAGATATCATCCCTCTTTAATAACACACACACACAAACAAACACACACACACACACACACACACACACACACACACACACACACACACACACACACACACACACACACACACACACAGAGGGCTTTTCACAATTATTGAAACAAAGCTGAGGCCGCTTAGCTCTTACCTGTTGGTTTTATTCTCTTTTTCTTTATAATTTATTGCTGAAAATTTGTAAATCGTTTGATACGTTTTACGAAATATAGCGAAATCATAACTTAGGTGATGGATCAGAAGATGGTTTTTGTGAAGATCAGCCATCACTTAAATATTCAAATGATCACCCAGGAGGAATGTGAAGGCATTATTAACAACTTTGCTAACTGCATTCAACAGTGCCTTCAGCAGAACGGCTGACATTAGGATCATGTACTCTAGGGCTACTTTTGATATTTTTGCTTTATACATGAAACTATATTGTCACATATTCTAAAACAGCCTTCCTTTATCTTTTAACAAATGTACTTTTCATTACTTTATCTTTTCTGGTTCGTTATTTTTACCCGATCATTTTATTTTTAAAAAATGTGAAATACCGAATATATATATATATATATATATATATATATTTAGTAATCTAATATCTACCAGCATTCATGGTATCAGAACCCCCCCCCAAAAAAAAACCCCGCCAGGAACAAGAGATAAAAGTATCTCGAATCACCCACCGGGGGAAAAAGAAAAAATTATAGGTCAAAAAGAAAGAAAAGGCCAGCCTCGTCCGACCCCTTGAAAAAAAATCCAGGGATACGCAGTCAGTTGGTCAAAAGAAAACTAAAAACCTTCCGCGAATCCTGCAATGCTACAATTACAGAAGTGCTCAACACAAGTGGAGCCAATTATAAAATTAACTTAAATCGCGAGTCGAAAATCTTCTAGTAAAGTTTCACCTTATCGGATCATCAGGAAGCATAACTTCGAGTCGAAGTTAGGCTTCCAGATGATCCGATAAGGTGAAACTTTAGTAAAAGGTTTTCGACTCGCGATTTAAGTTAATTATATATATATATATACGAAGAAAAGTTTAAAAAAAACCGAAATTATCAAAAAGCTAATTGATTTATTATGAAAGTCGACGTTGAACGTTTCGGTTGTAATAACTTTCTTCAGGACTTTAAGTTCATGAAAAACGTTGTTAAAATAGCGATCGATATTTGATGAAATAACATAGTTTTTATCTTTCCCCGTTATATCCCTTATAAACCCAACAAATTTCAAACATCAGTCCACATGACAACGGCATAATAGAACGCTGAATGTGCTGTTACGAATCTTTCTTTTTATACAAACTTTCTTTAATAGCGCTGATACCCTTGGGAAAAGTATGAATCCAATTATCCTTCCCCCAGCTATGAGTAAATAGTAGGGCAGATTGGTTTCTTCAGCCTTAGTGAGGCAACTAGTCTAGGAGAAGGAAAACTCTGAATTCAAGCCTGTTAAACTCCGCTTAAAATTGACCTTGTGTCATATCCTACCCGAGCGGAGGGGTTGGTAAATAAGAATAAGTAAGTTTTTTTCGAGGCTAGGCAAAATATCTTTATAAATGGAGTGGAACACACTTCTAATAGTAAATATAAAACGAACTACGGTAGAATTAGCATAGTGCGTTACAGACGAAGAAATCTCATCAGCAAAGAACTAGATTGGCCCATGGTATTTTGATGTACACTGGACACACACACACACACACACACACACACACATATATAGACATGCTAAATATATAACCCTGAATGATAGAGCTCAGTCGGCTGAAGCTATAGAATACACCGATTGCGTCTCTGCCGAGAGGTAAAACCCCTCTTCAACATGTGTCCTGGATATGACATTAAAGAATCTGATGGCTAAGCTCCAGCCTGGGGGATTTAAGGATTTGTGGAGGACCCCTTCATTACCATTGCTCCCAGCTCCACTCTTAGCTAGAGTGGTAGTACCTGATAGGGTCCTATCTATGGTTCAAATAGAACAAACTGTGTGCAAACAAATGACTGATACTAAATTATGACTGTTATATAGCAATACTTGAAATCATTTAACTTCGTGTAAAAAAGAGCTCAGGTTCGTTTTAGAATGTTATCCACAAAATGTGTTTACAAATCATATATATTTGATTTATATGTATGTTGTATCGTGGTAAAGAAACGATACACAGAGTAATTATATATTAACTCAAGTGGTACAGTCCGACTAGTATTATAATTCTCTCGCTGTTGGTGTTACGCCTGAAGTTGGTCTTCTACCGACCGATGTCTTTCAGCGCTATCTCTCTGCTTTCGTTTCTGTCTCTCTTTCTGCTTAAGAGACACGGCGTCTTTAATACGATACCAGAAGTAACTTGGTACGAGCCACTACACAGCAATGTATAAGCAGGATTTGGCATTAAATAACCTACAATGGTTCATATGCCATAAACCCAAGCAAACCAAACCTGAATGGCATTAATGACCAGGAGTTATCACTTATATATATATATATATATATATATATATATATATATATATATAAAAGAATGTGATATAAGTTCAACTTTAAGCGGTGTTTAACAGGTTGGAATTCAGATTTTTGTTTCAGACCGGTTGCCATTTCAAATTTAGAGAGCCCTGTCTGTTATACTAATTATATATAGCTGGATGGAGAATTCTTGGATGGAGAATTACTGGATGGAGAATTACTGGATGGAGAATTCTTGGATGGAGAATTACTGGATGGAGAATTCTTGGATGGAGAATTACTGGATGGCGAATTCTTGGATGGAGAATTACTGGATGGAGAATTTTTGGATGGAGAATTACTGGATGGAGAATTTTGGGATGGAGAATTACTGGATGGAGAATTCTTGGATGGAGAATTCTTGGATGGAGAATTACTGGATGGAGAATTCTTGGATGGAGAATTACTGGATGGAGAATTCTTGGATGGAGAATTCTTGGATGGAGAATTACTGGATTGAGAATTACTGGATGCATACCTTTCCGAAAGGTTTTAACTCTATTTGAAATGCAAACAGACTCATCCAGGATTTTAATTCAGGTTGCCGGCCCCGTAACCATTACAACACGAGAACACGCACACACACACACACACACACACACACACACATATATATATATATATATATAAATATATATGGTGAAGTGGTTGATTTTGGTAAATCTGACAGGATGATAAAATAATTGGAAAAGGGGGTAAACCAAATACTTATCACGGGTCTGGTAGAAATATTTCGTTCTTTATTTAAGGAAAAACTTCTTCAGACTAAAAATCTTTTTGAATTTTTGTAGATTTTAGCAATTGAGGAAATAGATAAAATAAGGTGAAAATTTAAAGAGATATAAAGAGAAGGAAAGGATCTAAAGTTAAAGCATGTTTAAAATTTACTTAGTGGTCAATATTAACTGTCTTTGACCAAGGTTAAGCTTTTCTCTAAGTTCCTACGATAACCTTTCGTGTTAATCGTTAATATCTGGGTCCGTGGAATAGAACACACATACGCACAAGCAGAAAACTTTAATAGGGCTCAAATCTTTTGGACCGGATATCGTATCACTAAATTATCATGTATAATAAAGAGAAAAAGTTATTTACAGTCAAAATTTTGCTGCTAAGTTAAAAGAAAAACATATTTAGAGAGAAAAACACCATTGAGATTTTAAAGTGGTATTCTTATTATTTTAGTCAGACATTTATTCATATGTGTCATGTTGTGAGAAAGATTTCGTTTGTTTTCAAGATTGACTTTAATGGTCCCAAAAGAACTATCTCCTAATGCAGTTAATACCATTCGATCTCGGAAACTGAGAGGGAAAACTTGTTTCCTTGCGACGATCAAAATTGCTCTCTATAAACGTTTTTTTTTTTCTTTGTGTATCATTATTACAAAAATTGTGTGCAAAATTTTCTAAATCAACGTTTTATGGCATGAAAGTAAAAACAAATGTAACATTGTTGGTTAATTAAAATAATTTTTCGTGATTGTTCAAATTAGAATTTTGGGTCCAACAAAAGTTATGACAATGCACTTAGTTTGAAGAATTTTTATTGTTTCGAAATACATAAACTCATGAGAATATACCCTTTGAGTTGCCACTAACACACACACACTTACATACACGCACGTGCACGCACACAGATATATATATATATATATATATATATATATATATATATATATATATATATATAATGATAAGAGAAGAATTTGAAGGTAATGGAAAATATCGGCGTATTTTCTTGTTACAAATCAAGTCGAATTAGTTCAGATTTAAATACCAGGCAGTTTTCTTTGTTTAATAAGAATTTATAGCAGAATGCAGCAAACAGTTTTCTGAGAAATTGTAAAATGTGTAAAATGTTGAAATGCACTGCACAAATTACAGATATAAGAAAAACGAATAATTAATTAGGTCTCATCAGCACCTATTCCCTTGCTCCTGAGGTATAATAATTACGCGGATGCGTATTTCTAAGCTTTTTTGGGAAGATGTGGCCCTGGTGGGTGACTGTGTCCTCTGGAAAGAGTACGGATGTAACTTGCAAGACATTTAGGTTATTTGGCTGCGCAATTACCATGACTAGTTGATTTAGCGTCACTTGTGTGCGCTATGAACTGGTGGCTAAGTTGTAGAGTTTCGGCACTGCAATCTATGGTTACTGGTTCGATCTTCACTGGTGGAGATTATGGTATATACTGCTGATGAAACCTAATAAGGTCGAAATAGTTGTCTGGTGTTCCTGTATGTCGTGCGTAGGTGTTCGGCAGATTTTCTAATCATTCACAATATGAAATTCTCTCCTATAAAAATACGTACCATTAGAACTGCACTTTTTGTGCAAAATATACACCTCAATATCGCTATGAACATGGGATTTTTTATTTTTTGCGAAAGAAATGCTTCTTCTATATGGGTGGGACGCAATTTCTTCCCAAGGCCATTGCAATGGAAGTCAATACATAATCAATCATATTCTGTACCCCAAAGAGCCGAGTCAGCAATGATCCTACGAATCTTTTTTTACGTTCTGAGACAATTTAATTTTGGGGTGCAACGAAGACACTTTCCAGTTCGAGTCATTCTAGAAATGACAGTAATCAAAGCACAGATTTCAGGTCTGTCAAAGATGGATATCAACGTAAAAAGTGACATTGTCTTGTATGACCAGCTCTCTGTAGCCATGAGCAGAATTGAATATTATGAGAGACTCAAAATGTTAAACAAGGAGAAGAAATAATCATCCAGACTTTCTATCATGACGAGATTTGTGAAATCAGATTTAGAAAGGTGCAAGGGATATATGTATATTTACTCGACCCCTCCACTTCGTGCATGATGAGACACTAGGTCTATTTCGAAGCGGATTTTCACAGGTTTAATTTCGGATTTTTCCTTCTCCTAGACTGGTAACCAAACAAAGGTTTTAGAGCTTGGTCGTTCCTACTATTTACCCATAGCTGAAAGGAGACTATTTAGATTCATACCTTTCCCTAGAATATAAGCACTACGGGAAATCCAAACAGCCTACTCCAGAATTTGAAATCGGGTTGCCGTGTCTATTTTCCACAATGATGATCGTTACACTACTAGCGCTTTCTAATGCTAAACATATGTAAATTAAAGATTGTAACATAAAAGTACTTTATGAAAATCAATGACCACACTAAAATCAGTGTGTAATTCCGGAAAGTACAGTTAATTTGATATAATTCACAAAGAAATTATTAAATCTATAAATTAATATATTATCCATCTAATTTTTTTTCTATTTCGTTCATCCTCATAAAATGTTTATATAATATCTGCTATTAAAATATCTGTTGCATCAAAGTAAATTTACCACACTATAACTGACAGTGATGTATGTGAATGTGTTCGTTCAATTAAATAACTAATTGCATGTATCTGTAAACATACATATGCATGCTTTTATTTAAATTTATGCATAGGTGTGTGTGGGGGGTGTTTGAAAGCGAAGGCGGCAGAGAAGTGGTGGAAGAGAGAAAGAGTGATGAGAGAAAAAGAGGGAGAGAGATATGTCAGCAGCCAATATGTCGCCCGTATTGGCGATCGATAAATTGAATCACGAGTCGAGCAGCTCCCGAATTGCCTTAATATGAAAGCCAAGATCCATTGCTCTCAACTGATCATATTGTTGCTGCAGAAAAGAGTCTATCACAATAGCAAGACTTTAATTTGTTGATAGGTAAAATAGGGAAATTGTAAAAAAGTGTGACTGATATGAAGAGCGGAAAGAAAGAAAGAAAGAAAGAAAGAAAGAAAGAAAGAAAGAAAGAAAGAAATGACAAAAATGACAGAAAAACAAAAGAATATGAGGAAAATAAATGACAAAAGTAAATATATTAAATAAGTAATGAAAAAGAAAGAAAGAAAGAAAGAAAGAAAGAAAGAAAGAAATGATAACGAGAGACCTAAGACAGAAAAACGAAATATGAGAAAGAAAGAAAGAAAGAAAGAAAGAATAAATAAATGGAAAAACGGAAGAAAAAGAAAATAAATGGCAAAAGGAAGCATAAAAGAAAGAAAGAAAGAAAGAAAGAAAGAAAGAAAATAGATAAGAATAAACGAACGAGAAAAAGAAAAGATAGACAAGACTAAAGAAAAATAAAAAGAACGAAAAAAATAATGAAAGGAAAATTAAGAAGAACGAAGAAAATTAGAAAAAGAAAAACTGAAGTAAAAGCAAGCAAATAAAATAAAAAGAAAGAAAAAAAGAACGAAACAGAAAACAAACAACAAAATGAAAATAAAGGAAAAAAAAATAAATAAAAAAGAAATTATGGCAAGGAAAACATTTAAATAAAAAACATTTGCGAAATAATTTTAAAAAAGACAAAAATGACTCAAGTTGACGTCAAAGAAAAATACATATGAAAAACATGCATAAAAAGAAAAAAAAGCAACAAAAACCAAACAAAAAAAATGAGGAGAAATATCAAAAAGTGTATTGGTTAATTGGCAGGGAGACGAAACGTAGAATGAAGGCCATTATCACGTTATCTACCTTATTAACCACGTTAAGTTGTTTGCGAGATATTTCTATAATACGATCTTATAGTTCGCCAAAAAAAAAAAAAAAAAGGAAAAAAGAAAGAAAAGAACTGAACTATGTTTACTTAAAGAAAATAGCATTTTTTTTCCACAATCTTACACCCGCACACAGAAGTCAAAACGTACTCACACAATTCATTGGTTTGGTTTCTTTGTTTAATGGCATATCAACTCTTTTTAGGTTATTTAATGCCAAAGCCATTCTCCTAGAAGAACAGTAGTGGTACTATTTAACCCATAGCTGGGTCACACAATTGAAGTTGCAAATATCTATTATATACATCACACACACACACACACACACACACACACACACAGACTCATACACACACACACACACACACACATGCAGGCAAGTACACACACCCAAACACACACACACACACATATATTTATATATTCCTGACGCTTAAAATTCGTTTACTGTATCCCTTCAGTGACGTAAGACGCCCCCGAAAAAAGGGGTGTCCTGTGCATGATATTAAACTGCATCAAATGGTCAGGTTCCACTTTTCGAGATTTGAGGAGTCTGGAGCACTGTTTTATATTGACCTTTGACAGCGCTGGATGTTCTAGTTGTGTAAACAATATAATTGCAGGACGCACCTGTGCAAATAAGCGGAAGTATGTCACGTGGGTGTTGTGAAATTATATCTACACGGCCCACAGCAGATACGGGGCATCTAGTCGCGGTCAATCTTCAATCTGGAGTCTTGGGTCATAATACGGTCAGTCACGGAGACTGGCCTCCAGGCAGATGACAGGGCAACAGCCTGCAGTGGCTCCTGGCTGAGAACCAGTTGAGGCAAAGATAGGAGACCCTGAAGATAACACAGCGTGGTATGGTCAAGAGAAGAAGAACTAATGGGTCAATATGACAGTCTGTCTTTGTTACCCTGTCTCCCTCCGTTTCTCTCACACTTACGCCAGTTTCGATCCTTTCGAGAAATAAAGTTGAGAGATTCTTTTTATAAAGAAAAATTTGTTCGCTTGATTGTTTTAGATTTATGGCATATCAACCTTTGTTGGTTGTTTAATACCAAATCCATTTTTATTCAAATAGATAGTTCTATTTCAAAAAATCAGTTTAGTCTAAGTACACAGTTTGATTGTCAAAAACATTTCTATTTCAAGCTATTCAGTTTAATCAAACAGTTCTAATTCAACCTATTCAGTTTAGTATAAGTATAGTTTTTGTTTACATACAGTTAAATGTAAAAAATAATTCAATTTCAAACGATTCAGTTTGGCATAAACATGCCGTTTAAATGTCAAACAGTTTTATTTCAAGCAATTCAGTTTAGCATAAGTATGCAGTTTAGTTCGATTTGACCCATAGATAGGATCCTATCAAATGCTACCACACCTGGTCCGAGTGAATCTGGGAGCGATGGCAATGAAGGAGTAATCTGCATTCTCCCAAACTACCACATTAGTGAAACCTCACCATCAAATTGTTTCGCGTCATATCCGAGACTCTCGTTGGCGAGGTCTTACTCCTCTGCAGAGGTATAGTCAGTGTATTCTACTCCCCCCCCCAGCCGACTGAGCAATAAAGAAAAGTGTTATGATCATTCTTCCTCCATAACTTGTCATCATTCATTTTTTCATTATGCCGGTATGGTATACAACAACAGCACCTCTTTATTACTATTGCTCACAGGTTCTTTATGACCCAAAGTGGAAGCACCTGTTACAGACCTATTTATGCGTCAAATATATTAGTTTAAAAATTATTCGTATTATTTACAGGAATTGAAACACTAATTTTGACGGAATATTTCATGTGACCTTCCTGAAAACTGTTTATATTAATGGTTTATCAAATCTTGATTATAAAATACATACCCCTGCTTTATATAAAGATTTGGGGTGCTCAACGCACAAGATAAATATTTTGTTTCTTCATTTTTATTTTCCATTTATTGCTTCCAGCGATTTTTTCCTTCCTTTTAATTTTTATCTTTTTTTGATCTTCCCTCCAAGTTACCCCTTAAGTCAAAATGATTACCTAGAGAGTGGAGAAGATCTTAGAAACGGACAACCTTTTACAGCGAGCATAGCTGTGAACAATAAAGTATGAGAGACAGATCCTACTGAAAAACTAATCCGAATCGAATCTCATGCTGTATTTTAGAACGTTTTCGGAAAAAAATTCCTGAAGTTTTAGGCCCTTTTTGGAGGGTTCGTTCGTTAAAACGATTTTCTGGCACATTTTTCTTGCGTATTGCAGGTGGATAATTCCGACAATAATGGAAAATAAAGCGATTAACATACATAAGCTCGACAATCTATCGATCCCCAACTCCTTAGCGACATCCTCAACACCTCCTTCTCTCTTTTTCTCTACCCTTCTGGCTTTCTGTTTCTGTTTCTCGGTCAATCTCTTTGCCTATCCCTTATTTATATAACTTTTGTGTATTTGAGTGAACAGATAACTTGCTCTTCTCAAAAGTTTTGGATAAAATCATCACAAATAGAATTCAATCATATAAATTTAAAGTATTTAACAGGGGTTGTAGCTAATGTGCGGAACTGCAACATCCTAGAAAGCAAGTTCGATATCCAGTGATGCTATTACGTTCAGTTTTGGACTAATATCTTAGAGAAAGCTATGAACCCTTCATCTCTATGGGCTGAATAGTACCATAACTGTTCTTTAAAAGGATTACACTGGCATTAGATAACCCACAAACGTTATCATGTCATTAAATAAAGAAACCGAAACGGCAAAATAATTAACTAATTAAGTATTGAGTATATTGGTAGCAATCTGAATAAATGATTATTTTTTCGGCATGCTAACTAGTCAAGGTTTGTTTTATAACAAGAGGTAAAGGAATCGCGTTCATATTTACATTTTTGTATAGTTATTTTCCAATCGAATACGAATAATTTTTAAATCGATTAATTTGAACCAAAAATGGGACTACTCCAGATCATAGTCAACCTGGGAGTAATAGCTATAAATGGGTGCTCCATAGTCCCCAGATCTCCAGAACTAGAACCTCACTATAAAATGTAGTTTAGTGTCATACCAGGACACCTATTTGGTGTGCTGCGGTCTTACCCTTTTGTAGTGGATTGAGTCAGTCAATTCTAAGTCCTGTCTACAAGGTGAAAGTTTAATAGAAATAATTGGGAAACTAAAAACTGTTTTCTTTCATTTTAACAAGTATGAGGACGATGTTTTGATATGTAGTGATTTATAATTGACGCATTTACTTTCTCTATCTTTAGTGTATAAAATGACAACCAAAAATTGTTATGTAACTTTGGGTGAAAAGTGGCTTACTCGCTTTTTTTGTTTATTTATTTATTTATTTTTTTTTTTTGTCAAATTTCTTTACTGGGTCAATTGGATTAAAAAAACGTTCTGTCTATTAATTTAAGACTTCTGTGTCTGCAGATACCAATTGTATTCGCTTTCTGTGCTGATAAGATTTTTATGATTAATTTTGCTCTAGAAAGTTCTGAGACACTCCTCTCTGGATGGATGGCGTTATTTGCTTTCGAGAAGAGGAAAAACTTCCTGTTAAAACGCTTGTATTATTTGGCTTGTGCGACTCTTTCCTTTTCAATCATTTATCCTTTGCTTTAAAAGGGGAGATAATGATGTTTGAAAATTACATTTTATCTATTATCTAACAAAGATGATGTTTCTTTTATTTTTATGTTTTATACACCTAATATTAACAAAGTAACATGAGTAAGTGTGTCATCTGGCAGGAGTCACATATAAAATCAACTTTAAATAAACGACAGTGTTTCATATTGCGCATCACGTGATGATGTAGATAGATTAATTCCGAAATCAGAAAGGAAAGAAAAGCGATGGAATGGCTGAAATTCAAAACCTGACGTCTGAATAGCTGATCAGGACTGATATTGTCCGACGATAGACCAAGATCACTTACACAGCATTTGTGTACTGCCGTACTGGATTTATGGTGTAGACAGATTTAATACAGGAATATTTGGCAAGAAATGCATTAGAAGCTTCCGTAGAAGAGAATATGACACATACTACACCGTGAATCGATAGATTAACCTCATAGACAATGAATATGAATATTCAGGCTGCACTTGGTATTTGAGAACACTCATTTTTAACGAGGAACAAACGGAAGACGATCTAGCGTGATATAACGGGAAATCCACCAGATTTTAAGATACTCATTTGAATTTTAGATATCTCAAAAGTATTAGAAGGTTAGCTTCCAATCTGATTCAGAAAAAATAAGGGCTATCGTGCACGAGCCGCCAACCGTTTTGCCTCAGAAATAGCCGGCTTCTTCTAAAGGTCCTGACGCTTAATGTTCGAAGTCAGAAATTAGCTAGATGCCTTTGGCTTGAGATGTGGTCAAGAAACTGCCAAATCATCAGGGCTAAAAATCGATGTCTGTATCCTCTGAAAAGGTTAAAACCCCTTCAAAAAAGTATATCCCGAGTATGATACAAAAATGCGTCTTATTGTGAGGCTCTAGAAGTGGAGCTCGCAGGAGAGTGAAGTCACCCCCTCAAGGCAGTTTCTCCCTTGAGTAATCTACTTTGGAGTGATAGTACCTACTAGGGTCTACTAGATCTGTTTGTGAGATATCACTTCCGGGTGCTTACGATAGACAAGCCTTTTAAAAAATAGTCGGTTCTAAACACTTGTATAGCAAAAAATATTTTTCTTTTAACGAATGGATTTGCTACGTTAACAGTTAATTTTTTGTCCTTTCTTTAATAGTGAATCAACTTTTTAAAAAATATTCTTAAAACTTAAAAAAAAACTTTTCTTCACCAATAATTGTTCACCTGACAATGTCCTCAGACCGAAACTAGTTGAGAAAAATCAAGAACATAAATAACAACAAAGAAATATTCTTATTTGTCTTATCATTTTTGTTCATCCCATCGCACGCAAGCACGTGCACTTATATATATATATATATATATATATATATATATATATATATATGTATAATGTAGTATGTTAAATTTGTAAATAAAGAGTGTCAATATTGGTGAACTAATTCTGCTGATCTAATTCAGAATTATGTAGAAACAGAATCAATAGCGCCTCGTGATTCTGTCTCTTAGTTTATCTAACTCAGATCTATTTATTTATTTATCACCTAAAATAAATGGATGTTTACTCACCCCTTTGTGACAGTCCCATTACTAGCAGTTTCATATCCTTAAAAAACAAATGTAATTATCAGATAAGTGCAAGACTCATTTGATTATATATATATATATATGTAAAAAAAATTCTTTTTTTTTTGTACGTCCAAAGAGAGACAACTAAATATTTCAAACTGAATAGTTCCACAAAGAGATTTATATCTTTTTAAAGATTATTTATTCAGTTCTTACGTACGTTTCCAGCGTGTTGCTTGCTTTCTTCATGGAATTGTTATTATTTTTTCATGTGTGGTATTAAGTTTATATAGCGGTCGCTGTTTCGATGGGCTGGTTGTTTCTTTTAATTTCGAAATAGATTCTTTGTAGGGGTTGGTTCTAGCTTTCTCTCCTTTTTTTACTCTCTTTCCCTTTCTCAGAGAGTATTTCCTGTTCTCCCTTGTGGGTGCTTTTTTTATTTATTTATTTCCCTAATTAGTCTTTGGTAATTGATAAGTTAAAAAGTTTTTTGTTGTTTTACCCTGAGTCATTGTGTGTGTTTGTGAGTATGTGTGTCTATGTGAGTGTATAGTTGATATGCAGTAATGTTTATTGTTTATATCCATCCCCCGGGGGTCGAGCACTTTGGCGAAGGAATTTACGGCTACCACTCGCATAATGGAAGAGCTCTTCGAATGACTTGAGCACTCTGGTATCCGGTAAGGCAAAAATG